>JAJVSH010000011.1:1513297-1620424 GCA_021460005.1 Tetramorium alpestre
TACTACTACTACTACTACTACTGTTACTACTACTACTACTACTACTAAAGCTATTACTGTTACTATCATTACTTTTGCTATACTAATATTTTACTACTGTTACTACCGTCATGTATACTATCATCATTATTGACATTGCTCCATTTATAATGACTATATAACATCCCCTCGTAGTTGTTATTCATATTAAGTTTCTTGCACCATCAGCGCGTTACACTTTGTATATTGTCTTAATATTGTATCGTACAATGTGTTTGTTTGTATTACGTACATTTGCGTTTTGTTGATCATTTATCATTTATACTTTATCATGTGAGTAAACAGATTACAATTGACAACCCAAACATTTTAGAGAAAGTCGTATTAATGTAATATCTTTTTTTAATTATTATGCGTTAAAGCGACGTTGAAGCAGCAATAATTTGAGTCGCATAAATCTTCGAATACAACAATTGATTTGTTCGAATAATAATTTGCCACAGTATCTACGATATTAATTTTCGCTACCCGAGTACAAAAAGAAAATACAAGCTTAAAGTTGCTTTGTGTTTCAACTTTCGATACGTTTGGAAGTTAGGTGTTACCCTGGCTTTTCTTTAATGTTTTTACCTATTCTCGGCAGTCGTTGATTTTGTCGTTCATTCAATAATCCGGTATACGTAATCATATTATAAGCGGAAATTTAGCTAAATGTTGATGTTTCTGTGTCCCGTGCACTTCTTTTCGTGTCGACCCCCAATGACCTCATCTGACCTGCTACCGATCGAAAACTCGAAAATTGAATACCAAAAGTGGACCTGCCTGAGATTAAGGGGAATCACCGCAAATTCCGTAACCTCGTCACCAGCTATATAGGTAACTCTGTCTATGTGTGCGTCCATCTGTCCATTTTTGTACGAATGTATGTATATTTATTTTCACATAATCCTCTGCCTGTATATGTATCTTCTTTTTATGAATGATTCGTTTTTCATGTTCTGTTCCTTAATTTTACAATGTGTGGATTTATCTCACTTCTTCACGTAATTTTGCATTAACCAAATAAGATATTTATTACGATTTTTTGAAAGAACTTGAATGATTGTTGTAATAAGATTCTAAAGTGATTATCATTATTATGCACAAATAATTTATGCAATTATTATTAAATTTTTCTTTGCATGTGATATGAAATCAAAGACATGATATTTAATATATTAGAATGTCACATCTTATTTTTTATTTGCTAAATTAAAATTAAAATAAATATCACATTAATCTATTTAGAAAAATCAATTATCTAAACCACTTATCTAAAGCTTATTTTATATCTTACAATATGAATATATTTTTTACACAATAAGACTTTGAATATTTGAATTCTTTATGTTTGCTCATTAACACATGATTTTTTTAAACTTATATATTTCTATTGAAAAGCAATTATATATTTTTAAGCAAATCTTTAAGTGACTTAAGCAGCAGAATTATGAGAAAATTTTTCAAACGTCTTTGTGAGTGTGCTTCTTGTTTCTATTTTGTTGCTTTTGCAGCCATTGCTTGTGAGAATTGTACGCGTGATATGTTTACTGTTTTATCACTCTTCACACATTTTCATTCTCTGTTTTTCTGACACACATTTTACAATGCACAGCCCAAGAATTTTTTTTATAAATCTAGGTCATTCTTCTCTCTATATATCCAAGAATAACAACCGCGATACTAATTATCCCCTACACTATATTTCTCCACGGCATCTCGAAAAAAAAAATTAATTAAGAAGATTTTGATAATTGCGTTTTACTCAGCGTACTCCCATTTAATTTCTTTATCTTCACAATCCTGAAATTTTCTTGTCACATTCGGTATCGTGCAGCAATTAGTTTAGCCTAGATATACCCTATAATCACAGCACAGACCGACAAATTAATGGATAAATGTCTGCGCAATTTACAATGAGATCTAGTTGTTACATATACATAAAATGTATTTCTGCAAATTCCAGCACAATTTTCTCATGTACGTACATATTTTTTATATGTGATTAACTATATAGGCATGGATTAAAACGTAGTACGTATACAAGTGACAATTGCTAATCGTAAAGAAAAGGTCTCGCTTAAAAGCAAGCGAGGCCTAGAGAATAGATGTTGTCCGCTTAACTATATTCTCATTTATCCACAATATATGTTAGATATTTTATGCTTGCGACAATTAAAATATAAATATTTTACGATATAAGTATATTTAGCATAGTTTAGAGTTAACAATAGAATAGTATAATTACAGACTGAGAAAGGAATTATATTTATACAAGCACAGTGCTGTAGTGAGATATGTCATTCAAGCAGAAAATTTAAATATCCAAAATTAAAATTATGGATGAAACAAATTATCGCGATGTTTAAAAATTTATCTACCTTTTTATTGTAATTAAATATAATGTAATAGATAATATAGAAATTGACTGTGTAACATAAAAGCGCTTATTTAAAATAATTAAGATAAATTATATATTAAGATAGATTACGATTTTAACTCTAGAGAACTGAGACTTTTTTATATCTTTTCATAATCTTCTTTAGAATTTAACATAATTGTATCGCAATGCAGAAAGTATTTTATATGCGTAATTATAAAAATTAATCGATTTATGATATTTTACTAACAATTAGATGATAATTTCCCTGATAATTTTTGCAATTTAAAACAGTCTGTTAACGAGAGAAAGCTAATATGCCCTTGCTACGGTGCTAATGTCAGCTTTTGTAGAGTTTTAAGCCCTTTTGAGGCGTACTTAATACGTATAATTTTCGCAGTGGTTTTAAAATATAACTTGATGTTATATTTGCACAGCTCGCGCAACAAATTATAGCATCACACGTTTTATGTTGCAGCCTTGAAACATTCCCCGTCGAAGAGGAAAAGTATAAGCAGACCACTAAGGCCGTTGGAGGGTGACTTCGATTCAACTGGTGAGTCAAAAGCATTTCTCTCAAACTTGAACAATTTTTTGTCATTCAAAAATTCTTTACGCTTGTTCATGATGTCACGCGAGAAATTGATCGGTTTTCGGAACGTCATCAGTAACCAATTGTAAATAATTATTTTCGCGTTTTTAATGTTTATCTTCAGCGCGTCTAAGATAATAAATCGTAGCGAAAGACTTGATTAAAGTAAACATCTGCGCGAAAGACAGCAGTCGCGATTTGCGGCTTGAACGTTAGAAACGTGAATTCCGAAAATCGTGCCGATGATTTCGATAAAACGTTTCTTCACGGTTCTATCATGGGCTTTGCGCTGGATTTCACCGTAGCCAGGCACAGCGATCAATGCAATAAACTTAGTTGCGGCATTCCCACGTTACCCGCTTCTAAAGCATTCACGACAGTACCAATATGCGAAGACGTCGAGAGTTCTAGATGAAGTTCCATCCGATCCTGTCCGATATCCTTGTTCCTTGTTCCACATTGGATACAGTTCCGCTACATTTATGAAATACGTATGTACATCTATTATAATCTCTAATTGTTTAGTAGATCTTAATCCGCACCACGTTGTAAAGAAAATGATATTCAATCTCACGTTTCTTTTTTACTGGTAAACCGAAAGCTTAGAGAGAATTTTACCATCGGAAATGTAAGTCTGTACATACATCTCCCACGGGGCTCAAGTCACAGTCAGCAAACGTACGGTAAAATTGGTGTAAATATTAAATTAAATGCAAAATTGTATATTGTACATAAGAAAGAGAAAGCAGAAAATCGCTATGATTTATATCACGTACGTTAAATTTATATATTTCACTTGGCAAAAAAGTGATTCCGTTGATACACACTTTTGCACCCCGGTCCTTCTCACTTCATCTGTATCTCCTTGTACTTCCTTGTAATCAATCCGTTCACCGCCCTGTGTATACAGCTTTACGTCGTGAATGTCCGTCAATCGTTCTGTTTTCCTGCCACACGAACGTCCCTTGCTCGAATCCGCGAGTTCTGCTTCGGGACTCTTTCGGCCGACGAGATACGACAGAGAAACTGGGACCGCGCGATTTCGGCGGGATTCGCTTTTATCGTGCTTCGCTGCGAATGGAACTTGAGCTGGAATGCTTGAAGGAACGTAGCATATTTTGACGATGAAGCAGGGTTTGAATGATAATCGCGAACTAGTCGCTCGATGTCACAGACCCGCGAGAGTAATTTATACGATTTTATCGGCGAAATCGGAAAGAATGAAGCGCATATCCTTGTATATATCGGCGCAGCATTGAATTCTTGGTTTCAAACCCTACGACAAAGAGGTTTCGTGCTGGTGAATACGAGATCGTCTTGTGCTTGTAACGCGCTTTCGGCGCTGAATGGCTTTCGCGTTTTCGGACATCCTCGAAATCCGTGGTGAGTTTCTCTGTCAAGATTAAGAGCTGGACACGTACCGCAATACGGTAATGGTACATGGTGTTGTATGATGGTTTAGCGGTGGCGGCTACTGGAGGTTCGGCAATGCATGCTACATCACCTACCAAGGCCGGTGAGTCTCATACGATCACTTACTCTCCTAACGTACAGTTGTTCATTGCCATTGGAACTATTCTCAAAATTGCGTCGCGATGTATACCGAAAATATACCGTTATCTTTCGAAACAGTAATACATTTAGAAAATATGACGTATTTATTTTCTTCATTCAAGAAGTAATGACTGAGAAATATTTTTAAAAATCGTATGTAAATTGTTCTTTGCAACGTATTGAGTCTATTCAAAATTAAAGATGAAAGTTAATAAATTGAAAATAATTTAATTGACTCCGTGTTACGACAGTATTTGTCATAAATTATCAATCATGTATCATTTATCGCTTTAATTAGAATTGTAATTTTTAGAACGAACTGTGCAACGTAAATTCCACGCACTCTTAACTCGAGAATGTTATCAAGGAATTTCATATTACATGTTCATCGTTATGTCCTAGCAAACATGAACTTCACATATTTCATTGATCACCTACCTTTGATTACATGCACATATGTATTATAATTAATTGCGGTATTTACAAGGTTTTCCAATAAAAACGATAGACCTTTGAATTGAAATAAAATGAAAAATATAAAAGATAATCTAGTGCTCATTGTTTTATTTTGAAGTACATTCGACGATAATGAGAAACAGTAACTTTTTATGATTACAATAGTCGCTGGACTATTGACTGAGGATTAGCATCTCCCCAAATTTGGCAATTTTGCTTATCGACAAAGCCATCTATCTAAAAGTATTTGTCATATTTATTCCACCACATGCAGTCTTGATAGTCATTTAAAAATGATATTGTATTTCATGTATAATGTCATCGGATGGACTTTAAAATAAAACAACGAGCACCAGATTATCTTTTGTATTTTTCACTTTTATTTCATTTTTTATTTCAATTCAAAGTTCTATCGCTCTTATGGGAAAATCCTCTGCAAATTATTGCACTCGCGGAGTCCTCTTGTAAAGTGAATCAAACAAAGAAGAATCAACGTTGCACGGTTCTCTGATCATTCGATTTCTCTCATCCGGCTTCTCTGTTTCTCTCTTTTCGCCTGTCTCTCTCTCTCTCTATCTCTCTGTCTTCCCACTTCGCGCCGCTGCACCCGCGACTTCCCTCGTTGAACCCTTGGACCTCCAACGACCTCGAATGACTACACAGCAGTTAGCCCGCCCGATCCTGCGATCAGCGTGACGAACGCGGTGGCTTCGGTGCCGATCGCCACCTCTACCCCAGTTAACCTTGCTGCCGGTCCGCTGAGCCCGCCCCCGTTGACCTTAGCCGCCGGTCAAGGTCCGCATCACGAGCATCCGCCTGGCACCGCCCCCACGGTCAAGGTCACAAGTTATCCGGCCGTGCTGAAGGGTAGAAGCGCGGCCAGTCCGCCGAACCCGAACCTGGTACCGTCCGGCAAGGTCCCACCGCCGGTGCCGCCGCGGGGCACGGGCGCCTCGAGGACCGGCAGATCCTCCGAGGATCACCGGGCGGCCGGCACCGCCGCCTCGACGACGTCGTCGGTGACTTCCAGCCGAGGTGATGAAGCAGCCATAATCACGAGATACCGCTTGCATGACAGTTCGTGCGACCTGCACCACTCGCTCCTACCTGATCATTCCTCCATCTCTATTTCTATCACCACCGCTAAAACTGTGGCCTCTACTATCACTGCTGCTACTTCTACTTCTACTAAAGCTACCTCCGCGACCTCGAATGCGTTGCATGCCCGTACATCGACACCCGATGCTTATCGCGTCACGCATCGCGGCCGCTTCGCCCGAGAAGTTGGACGAGTTCGGCCGATGGACTCGATTCAGAATTGGCATACCCAGGAACTCGGCGAGGACGAGGAAGAGTTTGTCAGCGTGGAGAAAGTCCGGGACACTTATTACATTAAAACCAGCCTGCATCCTTTTAGACCAATTAGAGGAATTCGCCGATCCGATCGCTCGAAAAATTTTAATGGAATTACCGAGACTGATAGTCGTAAAATTTCGAAGAAAAATGAAGAGAGAAGAAGTGACACCAAGACGGATCATCTAGCGAAGTTTACATACTTTTTGAATCCAGGCTCTCGAACTGATCTGATGAATTACAAAATGTCGAGAAAGGATAAGAAACACTCCGAGACATATTATGAAATGATAAAGAGAAAGCAAAAGAATCTCGAAACGTCTATTACAACGATCACAACGATGTCGAATCGTTGCAAGTCAGTGGAAAATGCGAGATCGCATCATATAGACACATCTCATGCGGAAGATAAATTTGCTGAAGAATGGGCTAAGCAAAAGATCTTAAAATTTGCATCGATTAAAAAAGACAGCATTTTGCTGCAAAAGATTCGAGAAAAATCTAGAAGAAAGAAGCGACTTGCGCCGAAACCGTCGGAAAAACAAACATTCATGGGAGGAATTTTTACTAGAGTTGTACTTGAAAATGAGAAAACAAATACGAAGACAAGAGATGAAAAATTGTCTTTAAAAATGAGTTCTCTGAAAAATAAGAGTAGTAATTATCAAATCCAAGAGAAAAGTAATAAAAGTGATTTTACAAGCGAAAGGAAGCAATTAGCAATCAAATGTGACGAAACGAAACACAATGGCTCTTCTGATAAAGATAATAACTATCTTAATAAAAAGAAAAATATCTCTACGAATATAAATGATGAACAAGGAAATAATGCAGACGGATTCAAAGGCATCTTTCCAAACAGTTATCGTGCTGAAAATCAACACACGAAAGATAAAATAGTCCGCAAAAAAATTGGTCGACAGACTAATGAAAGATTAAACACATATAAACCTTCGAAACCCGACTGTAAAAACTGCGATGAAAGTTCTCCTTCTCGCGAAAAATTTTTATTCGATGATATTAGAAAGAGTAATCTGAAAGATGCGAACCGAGAAAAATTCCTAAGTGCAATCAAGCTAGAAGAATGTACACCTTCCAATTTTGACGATATACGAAATAGAAACTGCAGCGATATTGTAAAATCTTCCGTTTCCGAAAAAGTAAAGACCTTCGAGAAGATTAAGGCGAGTGGGAGAGACGAAACGAAGAACGCTCGGCGAAGAAATGTGCATTTGGATTACGGAAATGAAATTAGCGCCGTTAAACAAAAGTTTACGTCGTCGGTCAATGAAATTCAAGAGGAGAAAGAAATCGTGTTGAAAGCGGGATTATTAAATGTCGGTGCCGAGAGGCAAAAATTTAAATCGCTTTCGAGCGGCCACTGCGATGATTTATCGTTTAATCCAGAATTTGGAACGTTAAAACCGAATATTTCTTTCTTACATACTTATCGAAAGACGCGATCGTTTACGTAAAGATATTTATTGGTTGCTAATTTTAGATTATGATTACGGAATATAGATTATGAAATATGAATATAGATTACGAAATATGGATTATGGATCTTAGTAATCAATATATAGATATATAAACAAAGAGAAAGAGAAGACAATTTAAAAAGATAATAATAATAACGATAAGAGTTTTGATTACATCAAGTTGATAACGATTTTTAATTGCGCGCGTAAGCGATAGTATATCTTTTCCAAACTTGCACTCTTATGAAAAAGAAGCTACTTCCAGCCTTTTAAGGAAGAACTACAGCTTTGTGTTTCTCCACTGGACGCTTATCATGTAAAATGTTTTTTGACCCCTTTCTATCATTGCTGCATGACAAGCACGCGTTCTTACAATTATTATTTCCTGCATATCATCCGAGATCATATCTTAGATTGTGATAACAGTACTTTCGAAAATCTCAAAAACGATCGAAAATGAATGCTGTGTTTATTATTAAATGTCCGATTACCATTATTAATAGACCGAAGAGAATAATCTGTGTTGAACTAATATCTTCCTGATGTCTTTACCACATCTGCGTCGTTTCAATGTCAGTCGATTTAAGACTTCGAGGTATCGTTTATGTATAGCAAAAATTCGTTCTCGAGTTTTCCCTGCTTATTGTATAAAATTACCGTTACGTTGTATAATTTATTAATGTCCCTATTAGCTTAAGTACCGTTTGAATTTTATTAGAAACTGCATGCATAGAATTTCATTACCATCAGCGAGTGAATAAACGCAACGTATTTTACAGGAAATAAAATTTTGCTTATATCGTGTTATTATGTTCTGAACAATGTCTTTTACTTTTGTTATTAATTTACTTCATATAATATGATATTCATTTAATTAATTGCGTTTATTTACTTCCTAGTCATACTTACTGTGTTACGTTAATCATATTTATCAAATCATTTATATTAAAACTTTGTTAATGAATTAGTAGTAGTTTATTTCGCTACACAAGAGAATTTTCATATGAATATGTTGATGAGTAATCGCATTGTATAAAACTATCGTATATATTTTAATTATTATAATTTATTTGATGTTGCACTTAGATATATACACATATATATATATATATATATATATATATATATATATTGTATAAGTGAATAATATAATTTTATACTCGTTCGAACTATTGCTTCTTTCAATTTTGAATATAGATGCTTTATTGNTATTTCCAGCATTTTTAAAAATGTAATAATCTTAAGTGAATAAATAATATAATAAATAATATTATCACGATATAAAATTTGGTTTATCAAATTATCGCTAACTTGTCTTCTTAAAAATGTTGGAAATATAGAATTTTGCTCTATGTAGTTTTCTCGCTATGTACACAATCGCGCTTAGAAACTTTACATAATTCTTACAAATATAATAGTTATTTATCCTAGCCTTTATCAGTTATCTATAGACCGATAAAAGAATTGATTTATTACAGAATTAAAGAGAATAGCATTATTATAATAATATAAATAATTAATGTAATTAAAATGTTTTAAATTAATTTTTGCATTTTATATCGACAAAATCGCGAATTTTTTTTACAATAATAATCTAACTCAATAAGTTAATATATACAACTTGATAGAAAGATGTTATGAAAAACTAAGTCTTTAAATTTTTTCTTTTGCAAATACGAGAAAATATATCTCGAGAAATCGTGATAAGAACTGTGGCTGCGTTCCGCTATTCATTGCCAGTGAAAATTTATATTTTACGTCACATAGATTTTTAGATTTTTAGTACTGGCAGTGAATATTGGAACGGCCCATATTTATTCTAAAATACTATATTATCGCTAATTTGAAGAGTAAATTATAATTTTCTGTAAACATGTGTCATCTTATCGTAACAACGTACATAAGTGTGATTCATAGTGCAAATGAATCCCTTATCCGTGCTATTTATTACTTACCCCAGCCTTTGATACGCGTGGTATTAATTAGGGCTAATTGTAGTGCGCTTTTTGTAGGTGGCACCCTTCCTTCCACCTGCTCCACCCCGCCCCCGCCCTTTGATGATGCAGTCCGCTCGAACGACCAAACCCTGGCTTCCGGTGGTCACTTTCAGCAAGGCGGCCCGACCACCATCCTCGCGAGCAGTCTGTCTTCTGCTCATTCCAAACAAAATAAGGTTGTTCATCATGTTACCCTCACCAAGACGTATCACGACACTGTAAGGTGAGTACATTCTTTGGCTAGTCTCTAATCATTCACAACTTTAAAGTATTTCCTCAACCAGTAACAAAAAAAAATCAATAGAAGAATATTGTTTATTATCTTGCATATTCATATAGTTACAAGAAAATTAGCCAATAAATTTAATATAGAATAATAATTGCGAAATTTTTAACGAAGTAACTTTTAGAAATAGATGTTACTGATTGACCGTCACAGAAATATGTAATTGATAAGACACGTACACAGATACGTCTTTACACTGCTTGAACTTTTTTTTCAATGTTACCTATAATTAGCCCGAGATATATTTTACGCTTGTCTTCGCACTTCGCACGCATCTAAACAAAAACATTTTTTCTTTGCTTTATCACGGCAACCTCAGGAAAAGGAGAATGTTAGTATTTGATTTTAATTTAATCACACATAGTTACTCGACCCCCTCAATTTGTCGGCGTTAAACGTTACGAACAAATTTATCCTCAGCATATCAGACGTGCATTTGGAGAGTAGCGGTAGCGGCAGTGGCAGCGGCGGCAGGGAAACCAAGTCGTCGCTAAGCGTCGAGAGTGGCGGTAGCAGCCGGGGTGGTGGCGGTCTCACGTGGACCCCACCGGCCGGAAGCGCCGAGGGCTCGACGCCCACGTGGACCGAGGGCACACCGTCTTTCACCGAGAGTTCCAGCAGTGGTGACATAGGTAAGTTGCTCTACGCGCTCAACATCTACTATGGCTCCTGAAGAAATACTGCCATGAGGACTTCTCAGCTTCTGTTGGTACTCTTTATCTCCCTCTTCTTTTTCCTCCGAATGCTCTCCAGCGAGGAGACGCTCGTGCAAGAGCAAACGTAATCGTTATATTGAGTCTCGCGATTTGTTGTTTAATTGCCGAGTGTTAACATAGTTTTAATTTTTTTAAATAATTTTTTAAATTGTTGCCTTCTTACGAGGTGAATATATGTATATGAGAGAATTGACTAACTTTTCCAGAACTATATTAAGCTGATTCTATAAATCTGAAGCTTTTTTATGAGTCCTTTTTTTATTTTCACTTGATATGAATTGAATGATGTAACAGAATTAATAATATCAAAAATCATATTAGCAAAATAAGTTTTTGTATCTCATTAATTCTTAATATCGTAGAACTATTAAATCTTGAATAATTTGTATTATAAATATTCCATTCATAAAAAATTTTAATCCTTCCAAACATTAAACATTATTCTTCAAATATGTACATACATGTACATTTACATTATATATATGTATATAATTTGTTAATTTTTTTATTATGATATTTATTGTTATAACTTTTTTAAAACAAAGGAGATTTTTTGATTTTAAAACAAAGGAATTTTTTGAAATTAAAGTAATATAACTTAATTATTTCAAATTACAAAATACAAAATACAAATACAAAATGTATGAATGCAACAATTAAAAATCAAAGATATAATTTTAATCTTATTGTAACTAATATTATATTGTTGTGTATAGTCGATTGTGCTTCAGGTCTATTAGTCAAGTATGAGAAAACTATTTTCACTCGATTTTGATTCTAAACAAAAACCTCGATTGTTTTAGAATATCATCGTTTATGGCAATTGCCATGAAAACGACGAAACATGCAATTTAATGCATTTTGCGCGAAATTATAATATTTCGATAGTCGCTTTGCATATTCGTGCATTAGTTATGGCAGAATTAATTATATCGAAGCACGAAAGTGTCGAAAAGAAATAGCTATAATCAGTCAACGTTGTTCTGTTTAGCTCTGTCTAGCTAATTTAAATAAAGCTTTGTTAAAATGCCTGATAACTGAAAGAGACAATAAAGAAGAAAAAAATAAAAAAAACGCGAAACTTCACTCTTTCGTCATTCTTCATCAAATCCTGCCTATATATTGATTTTATTTTTCTGTTTTTATCTGTATATATCTTTTGATCTTCAAGAAGATCTTTACTTAAAACCGCTAGCAGATAAGTTTCGATCTTTGTCTATATTTCTTCTATCTTTATATATTTTTTTACTATTGGCTCACGCAAGTAAAAAGCTAGATCACATGCTTCTTTTCATGCATAAACAACACAATTTCTCGAATGCACGATGTTTTCTGTTTCGCTCAAAGATTGCAAAAACCTTAAAAAAAAGGCACAGATTCTGAATTACTTTCCGTTTAAAGCCATTAATACAGATGCCATTAATACGCATATGCTCTCGTGTAACATTTCGTACTGCGATAAATATATACTTGAAAATTTTTTAAATCTTTTATCTCACAGCAGTTGCGACCGCTTTTTTTCCAAATATAGAGCTATTTTGCAGATCACATTATCGCTCGGGATACCTCTTACCTTTCATTAATGGTAATCTGCGAGGACCAACGATATTTTTGGCATGATGACGATTAACGATAATTTTAGGTTGCCCGACGACGCCAATCAAGGGTAATCAACGTCAGGATGACGGTGGAAGGATTGCTGCCACTGTGGAAGAAGCCCTAGCGAGTCTCACGACTGAGATGGTAAGTTGTAATTTATTTTATTGGCCGCTCGGACACAAGAAGTTACAGCTGAAGCAATGGAGAATCATGCTGATATCGAATTATATATTTATTATAATTATATGTTTATTTTACATTAATATACATTCATAAAACTAATAATACAGGATTACGAAATTGAGTCTTTAAATAAAAAAAAAAGATCATTTTGAAAGAATATCTCTTTTTATGTCTTTTAAATTTTTATCTACAAAACAATTTTATTTTATTCATAATTGTATTACTAAGTGATAATGCATGTGTCTCTTATCTCGTTACAATAATTATCATGATTGTCCATCGTCGCCGTTGTATATTTCCATGAACAGACGATTTATACGAGATGGTAAGTTTATCGTCAGTGGCCGATTAATCGAATTATTTAAACGTGTTCTCCCCAAATAACGGAGGATTACTGTAACTATCTCTAATACTCAAAACTAGACGGCTTATCACATAAAAGCCAATTGAACGGTAATTGCGTCCTCTACAAATTCCTTTAACCCCCCCCCAAGTATCGCAGATCTTTCCAGGATATATTGACTAATCGTGATCCGCATGGAGCGTCCTAAACCGAATTTCATTTTTAAAAATGAGATAGAAAAGCACGCATTCGAAAACGACGCCACTCGATATTATTTTCAAGATGTTTTATCACCGCTTGCGTGACAAACGCGTCGACGGTGCGTATTACGCTGCGCCACGCACTTTTATTGAAAAGTAAATAAACGTTTATCAGGACTGACGAAACGCAAAAATATGCGCGTGAAGCGTCAGCATGATTTATGTTGCGCGATACGCTTTTCGCTTCTCGAAGTATCACGTCCGAATGTAACGGTTCAAACGGTTTAAACCATTCTGAATAAAAAGAGAATATCGCTTGGAGAACGCAAGAGGAGACGAAGTATATCTCGCATAATCGTCTACAGCTCGTCGATAGTCAGAATAGTTCCAAAGTACTCATCAATTCTGAGAGCAAGAGAGAAAGGGAGGAGAGATGGGCACGAGCTGCTCTCCTTACTTTTTACGGGACAAGTTTGTCTCAACTCTCATTAAATTCATTCTGACAGAAACGAACGGCCGCTTTGGAACGCTCCATGCGAGAGAGTCAGACTGTCTGAACGCTTTGTCTATTTTCCCGAATCAGGAGATACTGCAGCGCGAGTGAATGCACGACTCTCGTCCTTCTCCAATAACCTCCGTCACCTCGTGCGCAGCGTGCTCTATGGGTGATCTGCACCGCCGTAGCGACAAATCTTCGAGAAAGTGAGAGAGAGAGAGCGAAAGAGAGAGAGCGAATGAGTGTGTGAATGTGAGGAGTGATAATCACGGGTAGCGAAGTATAGTATTTAACCCTTGATTGGTCGCGTTGGAGTAGGTTGTTAATTGTGCCCAGTGTAATTCAGGCTTTTAACAATCGCGTTTAATTTACGCTATTGCTGGTGTTGGTATTTAGATTTCTCCTTGCGGGACATGTAGTACTTTATTTGTTAGAAATCTCATCTTTTATTCTCCCTGCGTTCCAACTTCTGTCGTCGCTGTCCGGGTCCTACCGGGTCCTCTTTAATTCTCCTCGTTTTGACTTCCCGCTTGTCAGTTGTTTATACTTACACTCTCTACCTTAAATCACTCTTTATCTTAGGCAGAGAGTGGCTTGCAGAACAATTTGCAAATTGAAATTTACATGAAAATATTCACCATTGCATTTAATCATAAAAGCCACTTGATCGCAAGACTACTTAAGGGTTAAAAATGGTTAAAAATGGAGGGAGATACGAGTAGCTTCATCGAGGATCGAGGCGAATATATGATCTGTTTCTGGATCGAGATTGCAAGGACTATCGACCATTTCATTTTGACAGCGCGTTCATGTTTCATTCACTATGAAACGTTTGTACTTAACGCGATTTTGATCAACGTGCGATTCGGTAGAGACATTCGTCTCGATCCGCGACTTTTAGCATTAATCCGTTATCGATATGTATATCTGTATACATAAACATGTGGGCGATTATCTCGAGTGTGTTTCCCGCTATGATAAGGGAACACTTTCGATATCCTTATATGGGCATCCTTAAATCTTTCTGGGCATAGGAAAGTCAATATCATTATGGTTATGTATTTAACAAGAACGTGATACTCGTCGGCCTACAGTACTCGATAAAGCTTTTGACATTGTTCCAAATCAATTTGAGAAGTGATCGAAATGCCATTTTTCCAATATGAAAACTTTCATTTCATAGAGAAACGTTATTTTTTTATTTTCAAAGAAGACTGAAAATAGCGTTTTCAATTTTTTTTTAACGTCGTATCGATCTAAATCGATTTAAATTCTCAATCAATATATGTATGTATGTCTATTTTATTCTATTTGATCTTTTTTACTCCATCATGGGGCTCGGTTCGCAGGGTTGTAATTCTTCAAAGCTTATTTTGAAATATAAGAAAATAAAGAGACAAAAATACCAAAGATATCCAACTAAACACATAAATATGTAAAAAAAGAATTTTGGAGATAATAGCGAAAATTATGTCAAGAGTTATGTAACGAATTGGCAACTTACGTTTCCAAGGGGGCTGAAGAGTTATAAAAAAAAATGGCATTTCATCTATTTCTGAACGTTTTCACGCGTTTCCACTGTCCACTCTTTCCTAATCGAGTCGTCGCCGTCGATTAACTAATATCGTAGGTTTCATTAACACGTGAGGGACCGTGCGAACACGGGACAGGTGTCGCCGATATGTAATTGACGTACGACGGGGGGCGACCGGGGAGCTTTGTAAATAAAGTGTGCTTGCGCATAGTTCGGCTAGCAGAAGGCCCGCGCGATTTCTTTTTATTGCGTGATATATAGTTAGTGTTATGTATCTATATGTGTCTCACGTTCTGTCTGTCTCTGTATGTACCTATACATACACATACGTACGCACACGCAATAGACCGTGTGTACCGTGTATACATATTATAAATACAACGTGCTTGTGTATACTCGCAAAGGTAACACGTATCGAGTTGTTTCCCCTCGAATTCTGATGAGCCTCGGATCGTGCTAAAACAGCCTGAGAAAACAAGAGACACATATTTTTTATATATATGAACTTCGCCAGGGGTATGGTGTACCCTTGTAATATACTCGGCGTACTTCAACGGTCGTAGCAATCACAATCATATCAGAGGATGATTCAAACGAGAAAGAATATTTTGTAAAACATCGTCCCTTCTCTGTTGTTTCCTTCTCAAAAGCGCCTAACGTCAAATTTGTTCCCATGTCAGATTTTTTTTAAATTTTTCATAGCGTGCTAATCTGTTGCCAATACCGAAATTTCTTTTTGATGCATAGATAAGATTACACGTATGTTTATCTGATAAACATCGAAGTTGTGATAGAAGTTAACAAAATGTGTACATTTCGAAGTTATCGAAATGTAGTAAAAAAAATATAAAAGTATATTACAGATGAGATAATATACGATATATTCTGATAGAGAAGAGAGGGGTCAGGAGAAAGATGTTTCATTTAACAAAAAGTATCCAGTACTGTAGAGACGTAGCGAATTCGAAGTAGAAGAGATGAAATCTGCAATAAAAGTAGACTTGTTTAAAAATTTCCCGCCACGTGTCCGACGTTCATCAGAATCAGGATATACGAAAAAAAAAAAAAATGTTGCCTCTTGCCGGTGCTGTATTATATAATATAATAATATTGACACGATGCGATTTTTTGGCGAGAAAAGAAAGAAGAACTTATAGTGCCGTGTACGTACAATACCCCATAGTAGCAGAGCACTCAGATATGTAATCGCGTTGCTATAATAGTACGTGAGATTTATCGCGAACGTTTTAAAACGCCAGAATGTTGTTCAATTATACGTATTATTATTATAAAAACGCTTCTAAACATGTCGATGTAACATTTACGATTGGCGGTAAAATCTCACCGCATCTCGGTAACGGATCAAGCCATCTCGCGACATCGTTTTATTAACGTACCTTTAATTTTGACATCGGCACATTCCGTCACGTGTTTTCCACGAAGTATTACCAATTGAAGGAACATCCGATCAGATTTTTGCCGAGAGATCTCTCAAGACGCATTCCGGGAAGAATGTTTCGTTTGTGTCTTTTAGCAGAACGCGTACAACGATGAATGAGAGTATTAGTGTTGCAAATGATATTTTTATGGTCTAGATCGACTGCACCGAGCGAAGCCGATAAGAATCCACGAGAGTTATTAAAGTTTTACCGTGGATGCAGATTTTACTGCCGAGATAGCTTCATGACACAGTAGCTTTGTTAACTCAATACCCCTTCGCGGGGTATTGCTACTAATTGTTAGGATCCCGCGTGAACGTATCACTAACAGCGTTAGCAATTTCGAAAGTGTGATATTTTTTTAACATATCCTTGGGAATTAAATATTGGAATCCGGATTGACGTTGGCGCAAGGTAATTTTTATTAAATCGCGCGGAAAATTCAGGGAGGATAGGAAAATCATCGTAAGAGTATACGTGCGCGAGAAAGATTGTTGCTGTGTTGCTTATACAAGATACTGAGATTGTCCTAACGTAATGTATGTCAATTCTTTCTTTTTTTTTGATGAAAATTGATAGAGATTTTTTTTTTTTACTTTAAAGTTTTTGTTTTAATGTGATTTTCAGCGATTCAAGTATATCGTCTGTGCACGTTCCTTCTCGATTAATATAAATCTTTCCCGCTTTCAATGCGCCATGTGTTGGACGCAGATGTTTCTCTGTGTGTTTCGTGTGTGCTTACACAAAACTGGCATTGATGCCGCTCGTGAAATAACACATATCTTTTCAATTATTATCCAAAACAGATCAATGTGCTTTGTTGAGTTTAACAGTCTCTCTCCGTTATTATTACGTAATTATCCAAGTGTACCAGTTAACATATATGCATATAACGCCATATATGCATGATATGGCGTTACATTCCTTTTACCTTCTGATTCAGATTTGTGTTACATTTGTATGTTATGTACAACTGTTCATAATTTACATACAGTCGTATGACAGTAATAAAAATGTTTGAGAGTTAACTTAATTTTTATTTCCATAACAAGAATATGATGTATCAATATTTTTAGCAGTTATTGACGATGCTGGTTATGGCTCGTCTCCTAATTGGCCCAATATATTTATATAATATGCACACAATTACCTCTTTTCATCTCTTAATTTTATATATTAAGTAAATATCAAGCAACATAAATGTGATAATGTGTTTCAAATTTTTTAATTTTTATATGTACATAAATCTTATAGTTTTAACTAATAGTTCTAATAGAAATGATTTTTACAATTAGTAATAATCGATAATGTTATTCTTACACGTCATTTTTAATGTGATTTAATTGACTTTTATTTTTAATAAAATTTTTGAAAATTTATTTGAAACTTGAAAACTATTATACATAAAGATAGATGAAAGTGATACAACGTATCTTTCTGTGTTCGAATCATTCAGAAACAAACTAACCAAGGCGGGCAGCATCAATTGGAGCAAAGCACAACCTTTTCGTTATATCGTCAAATCAGGACGAGCTTGAAGCGTGGTAGCTCGAACCACGTTACGATCATGAGGAACATGCAACGGGCATTAAACATTCGTCGGGCACCATGACACACGCAGAGTTCATCCGAATTAATTTAAATTGTTTCCTTGCAATTGTTTGAAATTTTGCGGGATTGATGACATTTTAATACGTAAAATACATACATTTGAGCAATTTTTTTAAAACTTTAGATCTGAAATATGATTGGATTATGCCAAGTTACATGTTGAAAAAACACATCATTAATAATCTTATTGTGAAGTTGATTAAGTGAAAACAATTATAAATACAATGTTGATTGATAAGAATATTAATTGAATATTTGAATAATATCTTTAATAATATCATATAAAGATGAAATATTTTGAATTATATACGATGAATTTACAATTATTTTTCTTTTAATTGCTCTTTTATAAATTAATACAACAACAATGCAATTAAAATGCGTTTCTAATTTCAACGAAACAAAATTTAAGAAGTAAATTGAAGATCGGTATATATTTAAGATATTTAAGATATAATTCTATAGTTTAATATTAACTTACTTTGTAAATTTATTATAATTATAATAATGCATGAAATACTCAATTTAAAAAAAATATGGCTAACATTTCTCGCATGTATAATTCGCATAATCCTGTGAAATACATAATAATGGGCGCTGCATTTATATCTATTTTATCGGTGAAGGAACGATAATCTCGCTGAGAATCGAAATAGAAATTTATGTTGCAGACATGCATGATGTTTTTAACCGTGCAAATGTGCCAAGAATTTGACAAAAGGCAAATGATTCGACGTAGACACGTGTCTGTTCGTGATCTATTAAATCACGCGTCTCTTCCATTTCTGCATTTGTTCGCTGCATATTAATAAAATTTAATTCATGCATTAAATACTACCACTTTTCTACTCTGTTAAACTCGTAGTGTCAAATTATATCCAATTTGAGTTATTTTTAACTATTCCATAGATCGCCACTGCTCCTACTGAATATTTCATTAATTTTGATTGAAAAGAAAGGTTAAATTTTGACTAACATGGAAGTTAAATTAAATAAATTAATATATTAATATATTAATATATTAAATAACAATATATTGAGTAAAGGTTACTCAATATGTCGCTAATTTTATCTCATTGTTTTAGTCAAATTAACGGAATATTGAGTAGGAGCAGTCCCATAGGAGTTTACAGTGTATAATATAACTCTATAAATATGCTTGAATTTAATTGGTGGTAATATTTAATGATTATTGATGAGATTTTTTAAATAATTTAATTTAATTTATGTTCCTATATACATATAATTGATTAGTATTATTCTTTCCGATTAAATTATTTAATACAACCAATTGATTTTCATTACGAAACTCACGTCTTATTGTCAAATGAAAATTCTGTATTATTCCGTAGTATAATTAATAATTTATTATAACTGGATTTTTAATGTCTGCAAAATGTTATAGAAACTGTATTTTCTTGTAGTTTCTTGTATTTTCTATTATTTTTTTTTATTATATGCCCCAGGATAACAGTTTGCATTGCGATTTGTTAGATGTTCAGATGAAGTTGTGTACACAGCATGTATTATATTTGGAGAATTTGGGAATGAAAGTTGGGTGAAGAAATCACATGCGTATGGCAATCGATAGCGATGGACTAGCTATACCGACCTTACAACTTGACACTTCATGCATTAGATTTAAATGAGATATTCGATGCTTTTTCCTCTTAATTGTTAAATAATCTTCGACGTCAATGTTATTAGAAAGAGTATATTGTCAATCGAATTCATGACGCCAGTCCATTTCTATCTGTGCCCGAAACTATTTAATGATAATTAGTTAATTTCAGTAACAGAGCGATCGTTCAATTGTGTTGTCACGAATGAATTGTCACTTGATCAAGATGTTCGGCAATATATAAATATACGTATATTATTACTGATATTATTTAAATAAAGTAATTATTATTATTCTTATGAATTATGCTGCTGTTATCGTCGTCGAATAATTTACAATAATTGGCCCTTCGCACATCGTTATATTTTTCATAATGTTCTTTCATTGCTAAGAAAAATCATATGTTTTTCGACATTAAATCATTGAAAAATATTACATTATCACAGAAATGATAGACTCTCTCTGCTAAATAAGCAGAAGCCTAAACTGTTGAAACATTTTATCGTTATGAAATATTAAAACGATCGTCTTAAAAGAATTATTATCTGTAGTATTTTTATGATCCTCCCTCGGTCCACGCTTTATTTTTGTTTTATTTTATCGAGAGTTTCTTATCCTGGTTTCTTTATTTGCTCCCTTTCAGACTCACCTGTAGACAAGCGAACATGGAGATAATTGTTAAAAAAGCGAAAAAAAGCGAGACAGAAATGATTACGGAACATGACTGGCCTGACGGGCAGTTGGTGCATTTAGAAATCTCTGGAATTAGTGTGAAAAAGGCATTAGAATTATTAACGTAAGTTCAAATATAGCAATAAGCAAATGTATTCGGAACTCTATGGGGTATCACTGATGTATCTCTTTATACCGAGAGAAAAATTAGTGCGATTAGAATCCATTTAGAATTTTTACAAGACAACTAAAAGATGCAAGTACAAAATTAAAATTTAAAAAGTTATATTTTTAAACTTGGGTAATGATGAATCATTATAAATTATTTACTCGAGAAGAAATATTTTCCTCTCGGTGTCTTCTGTTACATTTGTTATTCGTGAAACCCCGAGAAGACCTTTATTTAATCGAAACTGTCGATCCTGTATAATCGTTTAGTTGAATTATATTACGGATTAAGAAACGTTTAATATAGTAGAGATTTTTTAGATTTTTTCAAAAATCAATCCAGAAGATATTCTGGAAATATATCACACATAATTTCATAATAATACATAAAACTTAAGGCAGTTACATTTGTTCATAATAATCCTCTTGAATTTTTCGTTTCTGAGAACTGATCGACTGGGAAAAATCGTAAACATGTTTTTCGAGTCGATCGCCTCGGTCTGCTTTCGGCAATGAGTACGCTACTCTTAAGTTATTTATTTTTTGCTACCGTACGCTGCCTTACATATCTATTTAAGGAATTCTTATGTGGCTATCGAGTACACGCAACGAGCATCACTTCCGGAAGTCTATTTATGAAGACTGCTTTCACATTTCTATCATCCTTAGAGTAAATCCTCTGACGATCCTTCTACCCAAAAAATCTCTCTTTTAGATGTTTTACACTTTTCGAGTAATGTAATTATAATTGTGCGTGTAAACTGTGTCGAGATCAGCGGTGTTTTACTTATGCGGATTGTTCTATCAGGGCGCGGATCTTATGATTGCTGAGGATAGTCTGTCATTCGATAGCGTACGCGTTTAGATTTAGACGAGATTAACACGTCTGGCGTAGATGCGTTTTCCGGAAGCTATATCAGCGAAACCGTGGACGAACAGAGATCGTGAGTGCCGAGAGATAAATTGCACTGGAAGGTATTAGCGGTAACCAGCAATTACCCCAATAGATCCTGGCATAGATATTCTAATGCGAAACTTGCCTCAATTGCCGCGAGTTAATTGTCATAACAGGCACAAGTTTCCGTTGCATTTCTCTACCAATGAAACTGTCGAATGTTCGTCGCGATAATCGCGTTATCATTCCACATGTGTAAATATGCTTTCTCGAAAGAACACATTCTTGCTGAAATCTAAGCATCTTCGACCTTGTCTAAATCATCTGCAATTTAGATAAATGTCGTATATCGCTAATTTAGTGTTGATAAGAGCATTCTCAAAAGGTTAATTTGGAAAAACATTCCTTTTGGCACTTACGATCTCGCACGTTCCGATTCTCCGGTTCGGGTTTCGCTCTCTGCATCATCGGAAGCGAATACGGTTCTTTCGTGTTTCTTGTACACGCAGTATTAAAAATAGATGATTTTTTTTCGAGGAACAAGAAGCGACCGTGCGAGTGTAATATAAATCAGGACAGCGGCAGCAATAAGACTCCAAAAAAATAATTTGGAGATAGTTTGAACAAAATAGATTTGAATTATATGAAAATGAAATGAATATATATCGATAAAGCATAATCATAATGATGCAATAATTGAGGAAACTAAACGGAGAATGATTATTGACTTCTTAATAGCATCATGCTGATTTTTCTATTATCCTCGTCTTTAATTTATTGTTAATTGAAATATAACAATTTAAAAATTAGGAAGACAATCATAAAATCGCAATCAAGTAAACTAATTCGGCACATGATGAAGGAAAAAATGTTTAAAGGAAAATGATGAAGGAAAAACTATTTATTATATACTATTAATTATGTAAATTATATTAATATAAGCATATTAATATTATTATATAATATATATATATATATACATATATATTATATAATATATGTTTATTAAAAAGAATACATAAATCATATATATTATATCGTAAAATCTTCATAAATCCAATAAAAATTGGAAATTGTTTCAAGAACTTAATACTGCTGCCTTAATTGTTCAATTAGCATGACACGCGAGTGTAAAATATGTAGAAGTCAATAATTGTACGTAGCGAATTTAATAGTATAAAATATTAATAAAAAATTAGCTAATAGGGGGTACCAAAAGAATCTCATTACGATTGCCCCAACGTACGGTTCTCAATAACGGTTAAAATGTAATCTGCGATATTATGCGGTGATATTATTGTGAGGACTCGGCACTCTTGAAGCCACGTTCAAGTGTCGCTTTCGACGTTCATTTTGTACATATTAACAGAAAGATATTATTTGCAGATATGAAAACTATGTATTTATATATGTATACATAATGGCGCATTTATCCAGACGTAGATATATCAGGCAGGATATTCGGCAACAAGCATATTTTGTACAGAACAATATTTCTCAACGAAAAATGGAATGATCTTTCTTGACGAAGGCGTCGGTATGTTAATCCTTGTAATTATAAGCGAGTAAAAAAACGAAAGATCTGCAGCGATTTCCGATAAAGTGTTATTCAGTTTGTCACAGATATGCTTATTATCGAACACGCCCTGAAATCATGCGTGATATCTTGCATTTTCTTCTTTTTTTTTCTTTTGCATTATCGCCGATGTCTTAATACCTCATTAGGTGGATGTATTAGTCCAGCCAATTGATGTACGATAATGAAGAATAAATTATTGTTGCGTCCTATTTATTTATAATGGAATTGATTTTACATATTTTCTGTTTGACTATCAAAAGAATCCCGAATCTGTCCCGTCTCAAAATACTGTTAATATAATGTTATTTATAAATTAATATAATAGTTATTTATTAAAGCGCTACACTGTTATTTATACCTATCGACGGATATCCTCAGTCGCAAATTATCCTTCCAAAGATTGCAAAGAAACATGAAAATGTCACTGTTCGCAGAGGTAGGTGAGTATATAAAGTGACACGTAAGAACAAAATGCATGAACACAAAAATTTATGTTGCAATTCACGTTTCAACGCACCGACACACAATTTAATTCTTAAAATTTGCCTCTGTTCAAAATAATAATGCAATTAATAATCTACATCATTAAATATTCCGTGTAAAGCCGACGAATTTCAAGTCGCGGACTATGGGATCATTATTGCTATTATCTCAATTAAAATGATCCTATATAATAACGTCGAAGAAGAAGCTATCGGCGAAGCTATTGACGAAGCACGACGAAGCAGGAGTTAACGAGACGGTGACTCAACTTACCCTATAAAGACTCTCGCATCGATGAGATCAAATTAGGCTCTGCGGCTGGCTGCAATATATTCTGCATACGGTAAGTGTTATTTTGCAATATGCATACATTAATCCATAAACAAATCTCGATGAGGCTGTTGATTTGCAAGAGATCAGGCGCAAAATATTAAAAATATTTATATTGAATATTATTAGCTTCGCTCAAAGCTATTTTGGATAACTACGTACGTTATTATACAGATACAGCGCTCAGTCTCGCGTCAAACGTATCTCCTGAAATTCTCAAAGACCCACTTCCCGAGTTTCACACGTGGATATCAAGCGATGCATCTGGGAAGTGAACAATTAGTTTTGTCCAGGAATAATTTTTCCATTAGAATCAGTAATTATTAGAATCCCAACAGGTAAGTAGTCTTTCTATGCCAAGCGAGACGATGATCGCGTTTTCCTAATTTGTAACGGACCGTAATCGCGTACTTTCTCAAACTGCTCGCACTAGTTTCGCCTTGCAATCTCGTATCGCGATGCGCAGTGGACGACAAGCTCCAAAAACGTTCTAAAACCTGATGTGAGTTACATGAAAAAAAAAAAAAGATTGATTTTTTTTTTTTTACAAAGGCGCGATAAATGGGTGCAACAAATTCGTGACTAATGGAACGCTTCTCCATCGTATTTTATTTTAGGATAAAAAAATTACGAAGCTGTACGATCGCTTAAATAGATGGCAAAATCGAGAAAAGAGATATCGCGTTGGTGCTACCTACTTTTAAGTGAAAGACGCCGATAGAGCTGCGAAAGTTTAAATATAGTTTATATATTAAACTAATATGTCGATGCACCGTGTTTAGGTCGTCTCGACAGACGCCTGCACGCGTCGTGTTTATCGATCTCGCGATCGCTGTTTAAAGAGCGTATACACTCGGGCGAGCATACTCGAGCAAGTGCTTGAGCGCGGAGAGACTCGGCCGTATATGAGTCAAGGCTGGCAAGGGACCCTTACCTACTTTTTCCTTATATGGTATTGAAACGGACCGATGACTGTAACTGATGAGATATAACGATTTTACGCAAAGTGCGCGTAACGATTTTGCGCAGAAATTGGTCCAAATTTCGCGTTTCGATATTTGACTTATTGACTTATTGACGCGCGACCTTCGTTGTGAAATATCGTCAGAGATCGGTGAATTGGGGAAAAACTCAATTGTCCTGGTAAGGCGACGTCTCGCGAATGTTCAACACTCGGTTTCGAGAGGAATCGAACTGGCGATTGGCTCCTAGATCGAATTATCGTCACTCAAGTTTATTTCGAGGAGATGAAGAAAAACTGGGAACGCCGTCCGAGTCATAACGAAGCGACCATGACACGAGTTGACTCAAGGAGATCGGGTGAGGTGGCTATACGTTGACCCCAATGCCAAAATTATCAGCGCGGCCGATTCCTAGCGCTTTCTTATTGAATTCGGAGGTGTTATTTTTCGACGGTCCACGTCAACCTTGTCTTTCGCTGTTGTACTCTCACTCCATTTATAAACAAATCCTGAAACGTTTTAAATGTCACTCGCGGCCGTTGTAATATTCCTCAAATGAGTGACTTGCGAGATAATCGTGATCGCGTTTGATAATTGAAACAGGCAAGATAATAGTAATGCTAATAAAAATATATTAATAAAGTATCTATTCATTTATCTCACGTTTGTTTTGCTATTTTTTTTTTTGCCAGATTAAAAATCAAATTCTTTGCGAGTACAAACATAAATGGGGAATCCGATTTTCTAGTTAGATTTTTTGGATCTCATCTCAGCAAATGAGATCATTTGCGTATGTAACATTAAAGATTAACAGCACGATGTGCTGATAACATTTTTTTCTCGTTCAAAGATCGATTCTAAATTTGTCACAAAATATACGCAACAAGGCTTGATGCCATTAAAAGATACGATACTTTTTTTTTGTGTGATTTGCTGAAAGAGATACAAGTTTTTTATGCTGATCTATTTTCCAACAGTTCTGTCGAAATCATCAAAGAACGGGCATTTCTCAGGCATCCTTTCGGGGATCGCGACGTGACTTTGACTTTCCTCGAAATTCGCGGACACCAGCAGCCGATTGAACCGTGCGACGCTCAGCTTCGAGTCTTTTTTTTCTCCCGCCGTATCATTTTCCGCGATGGCACGAGGACCTCCCCCGTCGCCAGCCGTCGTCGAAATAGAGCGTTCAGCACTCACGCACGTCCGTCGTTCGCGTGTCCGCGATCTAAAGATAATCCGCGCGCGGCGGCCGGTGTACGTTTTCACAGATCCGGACGGGGGGTACGCGCCGCACACGGCGACGTGGTAGGGGTCGCGGGCGGCTTACATCGTCCTCGACGATCTCGAGGAGCATCGCGAGAAGGTGGGAGCCACGGCGAAGCGAGCTGCGAGCCCCGAAGCGCCTCTCCGTCGCCCAGTCGTGACTTAGCCCGCAGATCGGACGCATCCCGGACGGACGGATACGAACGTGAGTACTTGCGCGTGAGGGTACCACATGGTGGTGCCTCACCCTGTGCGTACGAGGGCCGACGAGAGGCCTCGAAGGGGAACCGTTCTCCGGGAACCGCGGTACTGGCATCGCCGACCAGGATCCGCGAGGACACCGCGACCGTCCTGCATTCTAGAAGAAAGAAAAGAAGTCTCTCTCTCTTTTCTAGATGGAAAAAAAAGTGTGGTGTCTGCGTAAATAGTGGCGAGTGACATTTTCGCAAGGACCCCGCGATGTTTGCCGCGGCAAATAGCTCGGTCCTTATGTAAATGTCACTTACTTGTCGTTTATCCATATACACGCATTCTCACACATCCTCGTTTCAGCGAATTCCGACGAACTCGAGTAAACACGGTCTTGAAGGACGAGTCGCGAGGGTCCTCGCGATTCCGTGACGAGGAGGCGATATAAGAATTTTGTTCTCTTCTCCGTGAAAAGAATTTTACGTACAAGATTGGTCGTAAAAAACGGACGTGAATCAAGTTTCAATTTCGTATGGGAAGTGGGCATAGGAAGAAATGATTTCGATTCAGTGTGAAATGTGCGATTGTTGTTCAGTTTTACGTACTTAGAGAGACTATATTCATTTTTTAAAGAAGTCTTATAAAATTGTCGTTTCGATCAATCATTTAATTTTAAATTAATGTTAATGTACAGCTCGATCTCAAACGATCCGTCGAACGAGTAAATTTCCAAAATTACTCAAGACAAAAAATAGCACTGCGAATTTATAAAGTAATGTCTGAAATATTTTAAGCTGAGAACATAATCTTGAGTAAATACAAATTTTAAGACAGATTTAAAATAATAAAAAGAAACATAAGAGTCTCGTCGAAATATTGCAAATGATTTGACTTTTTTTACAAAGATAACAAATAAAACGATTTAGGAACCGCACCTTAGCAAAGACATTTGGCATAATAAAGGCTTGTAACATTTTTACGACGTCGTTATTCGAAGAACTGATATCGCCTAGTTTTATGATCTGTATGTCGATATACATATCGCATAGATATAACATAAACGATTATGTCCAGGAAGATGATTTAATCGGCATTGAACAATGAGTGACGTGTGTCAATGGGCAAAAAGTGAACTTAATTGTTGCACCGACGTTTGAGTAGGATTATTTCGTCATTTTTATTTTGGAACTGAACTAGATTGCTAACGTAATCAAATTTAAAGCTATATAAAGTGAAAATTACAGAAATTTTGAGGAAATAATTTTATTCGCACTCTCGTAATTTTATACTTTATTTTGTTGAGCTAAATTATTTAAATGTCGAAAGTAAAAAGATCATTATAAAAAGAATGACTCTCAAGGAGTGCTCCAATTTATTCAAATTTATTATTTTTAATAAAGTGATGTTGTAATCTAACACCTTCGATAATCGACGAAAATAAAAGAATTTCGCAAAAGTGTATCACGATAACGGGTTGCAAGCCGTGGCGACCGCTACTTTCCGGAATGCAATGAGTCACAAAGATTTTTTTTCGTGTTCGCGCGTAACCACTGTGACAATATTGCACAGACTTCCGATCTTTTCGTAGTACGGAAACAAATTTCTTCGGCACGTTCCATCAAGTCGTTGAGAGTTAAGCATGTTTTGCTCAGAAAATAAGCTAACGTTACCAACGATTTACGATGCATGCTAACTTGCAGAAAAGTTAACCACTTGAAATTACACACATATATATATATATATATATATATATATATAGAATTACGTGTAGTATTCATTATATCAAGCAACTTGAAAAATGTTAAGATTTTTAAAGAAATATAAAAAATAATTTCTGTTATACGCGATTTAATAAAAAATTATTTAAAGCATTTAATGATTAAATTAAATTTCAAAAAATACATCCTCAATTTCTTAAAAAATACACAACTTTTGTGAAAACCTAAATAAAAAAAACCCCTTTTTCCCGCAAAAAGATTATTTGCGTGAAAAATCTTACGCTAATATATATTTATCGATACATCATTATCTCTCCTATTTAGTTTTTCAATCGCGGATACGTTCGTGGTCTCGCGATACGAGAAAGATAGCCGATGGTTCGAAATTGGTTCTCCACCCGTGCGCGTAACAGGACACCGAATCGAGTTAAGTCACTCGGGCGGTGCGTTTGGGAGTGAGCGCGATGTTCGCTATGCGTAACCCGAAATGGCTCGACGAGGCGGCAAGCGGCAACGATTCTTGCCGTCCTCTCCTCCCCCTTTAACGCGTAAAAATAACCCGTCGCTCGCGATACGCGCGTTTTTGGATCCGAGAAACGAACGCGCGTCCCGACAAATCGAATCTCGTGCGATATAGTCCACCTCGCAGGATTCCATTTTGCCGTAACGGCGAATTTTTGTCGTCGGAGCGGAATCTTTGTCCAGATGATTCCACCCATCGAAGAGACTGAAGAGGATTCAACGAGCGCGATGAAACCGATCGTCACGCAAAAACTTTGTTTTTCGCCGAGATTATGCAGAAACGTTTGCGAAACCGACGGCCACCCGCGCTTTAACTTCGCGGAATCTTTCGGCTAATGTTTTTGCTTCTACGAACAGAACATCGCGCAAACTCCATTTCTCTTTCGTTCTCTGCTTACCAGGCATCTCTGATTACCAGCGAGCTCGGAATCTCGCGCGTGTTCGCGCGAGTAGAGGCTGGCAGAGATGCGGCTCCACCACCGTGCAATTGCAGTGGCGCAGGCATGAGATTCTTCGAGGCCTTTAAACGCAAACGGCGAATTTCGTTCCATTTCAGATTCACGTCTCAGCAATTCGTATCTTTTTGTTCCTGACGGAGAATGTAGAAATTCTAACTCATGAAAGAGTAAAACGAAAAGTATACTTGGCATAAGACGCTGTCGCGTTTCCTGATGAACGAAAGAAAAGAACGAGTGAGAAACAAATAGAAATCACGGATATATTTGTATATAAAATGACAATCGAATGCGATATCAATGGGTAATAATAATAATTTCTACGGAAAAACTTAGATAAGATCAAATTGTTGCTATATGGTTCCGACAGTCATCAATATCAATTAATTAGCTCTTGACGTAATAAAATGCATGATCTTCAACTTATACTTACCGCGATATCGATAAAGCCAAATCACTTACTGTTCTTAAACGCGTCATGTCCACGCGTGTCGTCATTGAACTTCAAATCGTGCAAAATTATCTCACACGTCTCTTTAAAATTATTTAAGTGGGAGACATTTAATCAGAGTCTGGTCAAGGTAACAAGATTTCGCCGTTTTTTTTTTTCAAACTCCTGTGAGAGGGAATGAAAGATAAAGACTCTAAGAGAGTGCATATACCTCTCTCTCATAGAATTTAAAAAAAAACGAGGGGAGAGGTGGACCTTGTTATGACCAGACTCTAATCAGAGAATCTCTAATTCACGGCTGCTCACACTGAAAGAAAAATATAGTTTTGGACCCAACCACAATTTTATAATACTTCTAATGACAATTGTGATTAACATAATGATGCATATAGTCAAGTTAATCATATCTACTGTTAAAAATATTATAAAATTATGACTGGATCCAAAAGTAACTATATTTTTCTCTCAATACATAAAGTTTCTATCACACTACAGATTGAAACTGAGATTAGATTGGAATTTAACCAATCGGAACAACGTTTACAAAATTACTTCATATATAACTTTATTTTAATTAGTCAAATTCCAATTTATTCTCCATCTCAATCCATGGTGTCCGATACAGGCTTTAGATGATTTCATCGAGGGAGGTGAACCGGCGCGCGCGTCCCTGGCGCGCGTCTTCGTCCCCTCGCGATCGTGCCGCAGAAATGTCCCGTCGTTCAGGAACGATTCGTACAAACGACCGCGGATGCAGTCGCGACGAATTTCTATCTCCCTCTCTCCCCCTGCGGGCGCGCGGGGACCGCATACCTGAGCGGCATGACGTCACGAGACGAAAAGAGGCAGCGAAGCGCGAATGTTTGATATCGCCTTCCTCCGCGGCCCGGGCCCTCCTCGGAGCGGAGGAGCCGGCTCTATAAATAGGATTTCCGGTCGCTCGCTAATTATACACTTACGTACGCCCGTTCGCCGAATGGCGAATCCGCGCAAAAGCGGCCCGGAATTTTCTCTCGCTTTCGCGAGAGAATTCTCATTTCCGCGCCGCGCCGCTACGGGTTACGGGTTTCCTCTTCTTATCCTTGAAACGTCATTGTAACTTGCGAAAGGATAACGGACCGATCGTACGAACGATCGCGGTATATGCTATTCCACCCTATATTGTTACGGGAAGGCTGTAGAGGCCGCATTCCTTCTCAAACAAAGAAAATTGCTGCACGCAAAGGGAAAAAACGGAGCATAATTAATTGCTCATCGGAGCGGTTTAGAATTCGGTTAACAAAGGCGTAAAAAAAGGCGAGGAAAGGCAAAAAATCTAATCTCGATGCTAATTGGACGATTTTGTTCCACGATAAAAAAACTGACGAGAGTTCTTCAATCTTCAACCATCGGGAAAAAATGATTAATCAGTTATTATTTGTATTAATTTTTAAATGCCGAATAATTGTGATAATTCTTATCAACGTGTTTTTCAAAAATTGGTATATTGCAGTAATTATAATTATAATAATACTTTAGTTTCAATTTTAATACAAATTATCATTTAATTAGTTATTGATAAGGAAATACCGATATTTTTATTTAGATCTGCAAAACGCAAAAAATATCGTATTTATTCTATTTCGGTTAAAAGGAAGGAATGTGCTTTCTGATCAACATCTACGAATGTCCGTTTATAATCGCATTCCTGTTCGATGTCATAGATTTTCTTCTATTGGACGAGTGAGGAGATACAAGCACCACCATGGACGCGATCAAGAAAAAGATGCAGGGAATGAAGCTGGAGAAGGACAACGCGATGGACCGCGCGTTGCTCTGCGAACAGCAAGCTCGTGACGCGAACGCGCGAGCCGAAAAGGTATCAAAATTATTCGCCAGGACAGTTTTAAAATACACTATAATTGTTTACACAAAAATATATACATTAGAATTTTATAATTGTGATAAATTTAAAAATGATTGATGAACTGATGAATTTATTTATTTTTTGAAATAACGATAAAAACATATGTATAGGTATTAAGTTAAACTAAGATGAATGCATTTCTAAATAAGTTTTGATAGTGATATAAAAAAAAATGACGAGACATTCTGATCTATATAGGCTGAGGAAGAAGCTCGCGCTCTCCAAAAGAAGATCCAGACCATCGAGAATGAGCTTGACCAGACTCAGGAAGCTCTTATGCAAGTCAATGCAAAATTGGAGGAGAAAGACAAGGCTCTGCAAAACGTAAGTCCAGCAAATATTTTTTATTATTCGACAAGCGAAATATTATTGCCCGATTAAGCCGGAAATAAGTTCCATTTAGCAATTATTTTGATTCATTATAATTGATCAAGATTAAATATTTATGTATTCTGTGGATAATGGTCCACGCCTGTCTCTTTTTTCTGTACCACTCAAAAACTTTCTACATACAGAACAAACTTCAATTAATCTCAACGAACTGCTTACTCAGTGAGATATGAAATTCAAAACGAAAGGAATTCAAAGAGTCCGAAATTCACGTGATTACGAAAGGAAATATTTGATTTTCGTGTTTCACTTTTATTCGTGCAACAGAAACAACGAGTATGACGTAATTTTATTGACAGAGACAAGAAAAAAATATCTCGAAATTTTACATCTCATTGTCAACAGGAAGATTTTATTCGCATCGGATAATCCAATATCAATTATTGTCCGACACGCGTTAGAACATTAGACGAGAGATGTGAATCAAATTAATTGCGAATCGAATGTCGAGCATAAACAAAATTCTGAAATAACCGAGGACCTCTTGATCGAAGAGTCGCAAAGAACGACGGCATGAACGACGATGCGACGTACCGGCGGCGCGCGATACGAGCGCTCGCCGTCCGATGGCGCCACTAGCTCGCGCAAGCGCGATCCACCCTCATAAACAAGCGGCGCGTCCGCGCGACGCGGTAGCTTCCGCGTCTGCTGGTCGGGAATGTTCGGCTCTTCCCCACTCGCGTGCCGCCTGACCGCGTGGTGGGGACGTCGCTCTCGCTCGCCGTACGCGCGAGCGAGACAGAGGCAGCGGTGCCCAGTGCACGGCGCAGAACGGCGCGGTTTTGTTCTTTGTGTATACGTTATCGCGTACGCGGCGTGTGCGTGACGGTGCAGCACAGCCGGTGGACAGTACGACGTTGGCGCGGGGGAGAAACGTGCGTCGCGATCAGTGACAGACAAGATGGCGGAGTGGCCGCTGGTGCAGTGGTAGTAGATCGGCGCACCGCGCACGGGCCGCGTCAACGTGTTGGGCAACGACGCGGGGGGGCTTCGCCACGGTCGGCCGAGAGCCTGACAACAGCTGGACGCGCGACATGGAACGAGCGGTCTCGGCGACAACGCGCCGCCGCGGTCACCAGCACCATCCGCGGCACACCACGCGACGACGTCTCGACGCCTCCAGCAGAGGACCCGCGCAGTGTGGCCCTGCTGATGCCGCCAGGAACCCCACGTTCACCGGCGACGAGACGTCCGCGCCCGCCAGCGTGATCGACGCGACGGCAACGACGGCGGTGGACCCACGACCCGCCGTGATCCTCGGCACGAGATGGCCAACCACGAGGATCAGCCAGATCGAAACGACCAAGGAGTCGAGAACCCAGGTCCTCGTCCTCGAGGAGAAAGCGGTGGAGGAGGAGGAGGGGGACCACAGGGACGATGACGTCCGACAGAGGCTCGCGCAGTGTAGCCCGGACGTTCCCGCGCTCGGCGAGAGCAAGGATATCGTCGAGCGCGGCGAGACGCAGGATCGGGCGGGCAGGAAGCGGAGATCCCCCCGATCCAGCCCACGTGGGAAGAGCTCTCCCGACGATCGCGACGAGTGCGATCCGCGGAGCAAGAGCAACTCGCCCGAGCCCGAGCACGCGGTCGCGAGGGCGCGCGGCGACGGCAACTCCGACGACGAGTCCGCCAACGTCGAGGAGGACCCGGAACTGGCGGAGCTCGCCAAGCTACGCTGTCCCAGCGAGCGCGCGGAGGTCCAGGCCGAACGGGAGGCTCGCAGACGGAAGAGATGCGCCGACTATCCCGGCCTCGCCTTCGGCTGCTCCATATTCTCCAGCGACACGATGATGAAGTTCAGTCTGATAAAGAACGAACTCCAGAATATCATGGGCAATCAGCTGAAGCGGGTCAGTATCGTGCGCGCCGTATCACGGCGGCCCGACCGTCGAAATTGCGATCGCGATAAGCAAGCGCGACGGGTCTCAAGGTCATCGAGACCTTGATAACGCCGGTCAAGAGGTCCTCGGGATCAGCTGCTCGATCATTTCTTCGGATTTCGACGAAAATATTCGATTCCGAACTCTTTGAAAAACTTTTGCTTTCCTCTCTCGTACTCTTGATCGGCAATACGATCCTTGAGTATATTTGATAAAATTACATTACTCATACACGAGATTAATCAAAGTACCGATGTTAATAAAGCGTGAATGATATGACGGCGATATATAACATTCGGTAATATTTTAAGATCATTGGCTTCAAAGTGAAATCGATAATCGTGGCAATGTAACGTATGTTGGATATTATCAGGCCATCCGTTTCTAGCGATAACATCTCGAAACATTACTAGCGTATTACGTTGCTACAAAATTAATGATTCACTGATATAATAAAAGATTATTATTTAGATTCAATAATTCGTATATCGCAAGAGTATATTACGAATTCATCATTATTCAATATTATTTGAAGTTTAATTCTAAAATTGATCTAAATTTAAATTGCTTGAATTAAAAAGTGCTAATAAAACTACTTTGATAGTTTATTCTTTCTTATCTGCAACGCTTCAAATGCATATTTCAAATCGTACGAATATAGCACGAATTACGTAAGCGGCAAAAATCGCCAAAATTGCACGCGGCTCTGAAAATTCGCGGGAAATACGTATGATTGGATGATGTCTCGAATTTCGTGTTACCAGAAAATAGCTTTTAACGGCAATCAATATCACTCGGCATGACGCATGTTTTTTTGTACGATTAATTGATATCATGATCGTTAAATGAAGCAAGAAAGTGAACGGACGTCGTGCTCGTCGCGTTGCTGCGTGCGGTAGGCGTTTATTTGCAATTAAAATCACGCGAGAATTGTCGCAGTCATTTTCGCTCGCGAAGCTATGAACTCGAGTCGACTTTTGATACTACCGAGAAAAGATTTATATAAATGCGCGCTCTGAAAGAATACTGAATTTTTTGACTTACGTAAATTTTCAAGAATGCCTTAAGTTAAACTGACAGTTATCTTTATGCGTGTATACGAGTATCCGTTATTATTTTTTCACATAACATAACTGTACTCTTTTACGGTTTCAACAACTAGAACCGACTTCAACTTACTCAGGTTTGTATTAAAAAATAAAAAGTTTTAAATTTAGTTGAATATTAATAAACGCAAATTTAATTATTGCGATCAATGAGAGTTAAAATCATTAAGAGTCAGACGATGAAGTTATAAAAGTTTTTGTAACAAACTGAATTAAATATCTTATTACACGATAATGAAGTAAATCAAAAAGCAATTTAGGCCACTATATTTCTTAATCATTTGATTGATAGTGAACAGAGATCATCTCGATATCTAACGGGACAGTTTCTCAATATTTGTCGATACTTAAATCTCTATCGAAACTTATCATGAAATTTCGATTCTCCGTTATAGATTACAGTTATTTATTGCATTGAATATTTATTATCCCGGGTAAATGTCGAGATAAATCGAATATTTTTTGGATATTGCCAAGGCTATAAAAAAGCCCCTCTGCAAACAGGTCGTCCCTGGAATGACAGCCGAGAAAGTTGCCGCTAACGATGCGTTAGCGCGAGATCCTCTTGGCGACAAATAGCATTTATTATTAGGGTTACTGAACGAGGACAATAGGTTACGTGCACACGATTCTCTTGTCCAATACACTAATAGAAAGCCGCTACCCAGATGGAGTGCATCATTGTCGTTAATTAAATTCGAAAATCAAATCTCTTGTATTTCAATATTTTTCTGAATTTCTTTTTGAAGTGAAAATCCAATATTCATATTTGTTAATATCTATAATATTCATTGATATTCATTTTACCAATAATTACATTATTGAGTTTAATTTACTAAAATAATGCATCCTATGTATGTTTTGGTTCTCGAATATTAGTCCGCTTTCTCTAGTTACTTTTCGGAATAAAAAACTGAAATTATGTCATATTTGAAATTACTATTGTCATTCGATTTTAAATGCTTCATTTAATTCATTTATCACACATTACGAATTTTAATTCGAAAAAGACATTAATCCGTCCAATGTTTTTATTTAATTTTGCTTTTGTTTTTAAAATCAAAACTGTCATATATAACCGTCATCGTCCTATATTAACCCATATTTTATCAATTATTGTTTGCGAGAATTTATGATTAAACAATATATTGCACAAATAAATAATAGCGCGTTGCCACATCGTATCTCTTTTCGAAAACGCATTTACCAAATATTTCGTAAATTTCGTATCGTATTTTGTACCAGAATCTGACAGGCATTATTAATCGCTATCTAATTATAGAAATTTTAAAAATGGAGTCATCTATCTTTGATTGTAAAAAAATGATGTGCCTAAAAATAATTTCAATTTAATAATAACTATTGAAGATAAACCGAAGCAAAAAAAAAATATCCTTGTTGCTTGCGTCAACCTCTGCATTATATCGGAGCATGCCAACCGCGTATAATGGGGTATATCGCATTACGGTACATCGAATCATAAAGTATTGAAATATATTGTATGATTCTTCGATGACATCCGGGATCGAGACGCTCTACCTACTTGTAATGCATGAAAACCAGTTTCAAGAATAAGACAATCGTAAGAAAGTCAAGCTAAAATACCTTGTTTATTCAAACACCATACGATACTTGCATAATTCTTTACTTAAATTCAGCCTTTGGATTTGAAAATCTTGTAACAGCATTCGTTAACCTTCGAGTTTCATTGGCGAACTTTCTTCTTCATCACGAGAATTGAATTTGTCTGTGTCGTCAGCTGTCTTTATCCTCGCCGGTAACAGTCAATTGAATCTCTCTCTCGACAATAATCGACAACGAGCTGCTTGCTCGTCGTCGTCGTCGGACAATGGAAATTCCCTGATATCCAGGATGTTCCTCTCGATGATGTTTCCGTCGTTCCTTTTTCGTGGCCCCGCCCTTTTGCATACGCGTCTGGCGAGTCTGCTCAAGCTTACACCCCACGATCCAACTCGTCAACATTCTAAAAATACGAGACGGCCATGATCCAGCAAGACTTTTATTCGGGAGTGCGGGACCAGATTGCGTAAGCAATCTCCCGCTCCCGGAGCCTCTGCACGAATAAATCCGGCGCGCGTTATGCGCATCTACGAATCGCATTCCGAATTGTCGCGCAAACGTCGCCCACTTCAAATATTCAGAAAGAATTCTGAAAATTTTTTTAAAAATATTCTTTATCCATTAATACATTTATCCTTTTCTTTTTTTTTCTCTCGCCTCTTTACATAAAAATTGCCAGACGTTGTATACAAGATTATACATTACAATTTTTTTCTTGGAGTAACTTTTTCCCCCGAAGAACTTAATGGCTCATAATTCGAGAAATCATGTCTTAAAAAGAAATCATGATTTAAAGACTCCACTAAACGATGAGAAAGTATCGGCGTTCAAAGATGCATCGGTATAAATTGAAAACCCATTTGTATCGTTATCTCCATTGCGAAACATCATTGTGAAACGCCCACGCGGGGATTTGGAACACGCGCTAATTTCGTTCGTCTTCGACTCGTTGTCGCACGCCGACCTTTGAAGCTTCTTCGAGGCTGGCCTCCTCCTCTTATCGGTCGATGTTTGCACGTCGCATTCCGCGATTTCTCGCTTTGTTCCGACACGCTACCATCCACGATCGATGCTCGACGACTGTGCAATTTGCGACACAAATGAACGTTCTTTCTTCGCTAGGTGAAAGCCAAGATGACGTTCGCGGTGTTCACCGAATGTTTTACGAGAGTGTTTTAGCACGAGCCTATTCTTTTCAGCTGCGTATACCTTTTACTTTGCGAAATTAACGATGGCGGAAGAAATCGCGAGAGAAAGAGAACAGATCTTGCGATTTCTCAGCAGGATTGAAACAATGCCAAGTCGAATACGCCTTACATTTGGTACAACAGATGCTTCTTATGAAAATTTTGAATTGACGAGCTATTAAAAAATCAAATTGAGGTCAATACTTTTCAGTATTGGCCTCAATTTCGCATAAAGAAAATAATTACATCATCGCATGGACCATCGCGGATAGTCCATGCGATGATGCAATTATTTTCTTTATGCACTTTTAATGATATTCAATTGATTTTATTTATTTAGTTTGAATTAATGAAATTGGTAGCTGATATTGAATAAGATGTTTGATAATATCAATTACTTTTTATATCGCAAGATAGGAGGAGCAGGAAATCTGCTGGAAAAGCGGAGTTCTCTCAATGGAATTGGAATAGTGCCCAGTTGAAAGGGGAAACATTTAGGGAACAGGTGTAAACACCTCTTGTTGGAATTTTGGGTTAACAAAATTTATAATCGGAATTAGTACATCGGAATTAGCGCGCATCGAAAGAAATATTTTATTTTCTAAAGTTAAAGTAGAACCAACTGGATTTATTCGACTTCACGGACATATATTTCGATTTCGCAAAACGATAAGACCTGTCACGCAAATATTGAAATCTATTAATTATACGAAACGTTATAAAACTAACTTTATATTAACATTCGCGGATTAATCAGCGTGAAATTATTACTAATTATTATTATTACATGTTATGTGATCAAGAAATTTTATAATTCTAAGGAGGGAGCGAGATCTTTAATTGAAATATCGTTTTTAACAGAAATTATATGAATTTAAATTGGGATTCGAATTACGCGGAATATAAGCGAGAATTATTTTATCAAAAATATAAATTTCTTGCGATAAGGAAAATTAAGTCGCGATCGCATGTTTAATTAAATATTAACGGTACGTCGGTAAGTTGCTGTGTACAAAGCGTGTTACATAGAAATAGAACGGTACAGTAAAGTTTCAACATACACTGATATGCCGTAGTAATACGCGATTGTTACAAATGCAGCCAGGAAAAGTTACGATTGGCGTTCAAGCTTATTAACGTGTTCAGCATGCGATACATACAAATATCAGTCATACTTATCACGCGTTTAGCATGTTTCTGCAATGACGAAAGATTTGCGTCATATTTAATTTAACCGAAACGTGAGGGACATCACAACCGTTCTGTGGTGCCGAGTGCATTCGTATTAATTAGAATAGATATACATATCAAGTGGATACGTTCTTAGCTGTCTGAATGATAGAGTTTGATATTCAAAGTGAATTATTGCAATATGCTTCGGGATTCATTGGTAGATGATTATATGTTACAAACAAATTTAATTTTGCTAATTTATATTTTTATACTTTGATCTTCGGAAATCAATATGCAACGATGAATCATTTTATCTTTATTAATAATTAATAATTAATAATAATTTTATTCCTCTATGACTTCTCGTTTAAAATTATATGTAGGATGGGAGCTGAGAACTCGAGACTCTTCTGTTACTAATCACTCGCGTTAGCACGAAGCCACGTGTCATACTAATTAATATTAACTTTTTAAACAATAATATTTGTTACTGTCACAATGTTATTGTAATTAACAATAATATTGAGCTTAAACTTTTACTCCAGTTACTTCGAGGACAACTACGCTGATTCAAATACATTTCTCAATAGAAATTAAAAAAAAAAATGTCGGTGAAGAAGCAATCGTGTAAGATCTATCCTTCTTTTTGGATGATCGAACAACTCAAAGCACGCACATCCACTTATTATTCTGTCTCGCAATATACACAAGCGATTCCAGCGTACGAAATTAACCTTGGAAATTATTTGGCTGCAATTGTTACGCGACTTTTATTTATCATTTTCGGTTTTATTATCGTTGAAATGTATGATAAAAAAATGTATGCATATTATGTGCGAAATTCGATATACGAAATAAGTATATTAGATTGTATCTATAATGCCGCATAATAGTAACGTGTGTTGCTGTTGCAACTCAAGCGGGGGGGTACGCATGTAATTTAGACGTCATCATCCGCGCTGCCACGTGCTGCATATATCAAACGCATCTGCCGCGAGGTCACCGCGCAACCTATAAACCAGAATTATGTTACATAGGGACGGCTTTATCGTGTTATAGTTTCTAAAGGCTCGTGAATAGTTTCGAGAGAGAAAGAGAGAAAGAGCTGTTTTATAAAAGGCATTCAACACAGGATGCTGCACGTGTCAGTATACGACGTGGCATATTGGATCACGCGGTCTCATTAGGTTGCGCTTTTACAGCGCGAGGAGGATGAGATATCGCGAAGAACGCATTTGAAGTTCCCGCTTTAATGTCAGAGTGAATCAAGCGGTTCTGCTTCTCGGATTGACCAGAAGAGGCACTGAGCTAGTAGCTTAAAGTCCGTTCGGTAATTGCATTTAATTTATTTGAAATTTCATAAGAACTATGTATTTTATTTTTCCTAAAATTTCGCCGCAAGAAACTTTATCACAAACTAATGAATATATTAATGATTATGAATAAATCGTATTATAAAGCGAATAATACATAGATACGAGATATTATTGAAAATACAGCGGGACCAACAATGAAAATGATGGAATTTATTTCGAGTAAAAACAAGGATTAGTCTTTGACGGAATTATTCGTGAATTAATAATATCTCGTATCGCAATTTTACGGGAATAGAAATTACATTACTGTATATAAATTTACATTAATTAATACACTTCATCATTACAAGGCAACATTCCACTGTGGTCGAAAACAATTGATATATCGAACATCTCATTCAGAAAATCGGCTCAGCTGCTCAACTGTTACCCTCAACAACTGCTTCGCGTTAAGGATTAAGGCTGCTCGTCTCGATCGCACGAACATAAAAGAAAGAAACATAACAGCTATCGTCAATCGTGATAAGAGCGGGGAGAAAACAAAGGGGATCGAAACAACGATACGAATTGTCATCTCCGGCGGATTCAAACGGCTGGGCGCGCTCGCGACGGGCGCGGTATTTCCGGGGCTCTGCGCGCGGCGACACGTCGATCGGCGTAGCGATACTCGGGCGCGCACGCCTGCACGATTTGCACCGCGGTCGGTCGCGACAGGTCGCGGCACCGGCGACGCTCAGAGCGGCGCGGCGCGCCGCGTGCAGGCGTGGTCGCTAGCAAGCTCGCGCTCGCGGCCACGCCGGCGGGTGCGTCGGAAAAAAAATTTCGACCGGCCTGGCCCTTCGTCGCGGAGCGCAGGGCGCAGGGCCGGCCGGCCGGAGGGACTACTTGACGCGCAGACGGACGCGGCGCGCGCGCGTGCGCACGCGCGCCGCCACCGGTGACGGCCATCTTGCGCTCCAGTCAACAGCGGCGGCCGCCAGCAGCAACAGCAGCCAGTGGTCGTCAGTGCACGACAGCTCCGGGTGTCTCCGCGAAACTCACTCTTTCCGCTCTTGTCCGCGCGCACGTACACACCGACACACGCACGCACGATCGCATCCTCGCGTCACATCGTATACATCGCCCGCCTTCCGCGTCGGCCGAATCCGCGTTATCCGCGTGGGAACTCGACGGACCGGCTCGCGCGTCGTCGTCCGAGCGTTCCGAGCGTGTTCCACCTATTTCTCTCTCTCTCTCTCTCTCTTTCTCTCTCTCTTTCGCTCGCTCGCGCAGAGTAAGTGCCCTTCCGATTCGCGGCGTTCTGAACGTGACACGTCGGGGACCTCTACCGCTGGGCAAGCATGTCGGCGCAAGTGCAGGGAACTCTTCTCGACGTGCTCAAGAAGAAGATGCGTCAGACGAAGGAGGAGATGGAGAAGTACAAGGACGAGTGCGAGGAGTACCAGAGGCGGCTGCAGGTGGAAGTGATGCGCCGCGAGGAAGTGAGTGAACCGAGAGACTCGTCGTGCTCCTTTCAGGATCCTCTTCCTGCCGCGAGGCGCCGACCCTCGCAAACTTTCCGAGCACTCCCCTCGTTCGCTCGATCTCGCTCGCGTTCACGCTCTCTCTCTCTCTCTCTTTCTCTCTCGCGTTCTCTCCCTCTTCCCTTTCTCCCCGTCGCGAAGTCCCGCGATAATATCGTGACTTAGCGAGATATCAATTTCGGCAATAATCGACACGGAGCCGGCGGTACACGAGAGCCACCAACCGTTGGCCTCGTACTGATCGACTGCCGACGATAACCGGGGAGAGAGACAGAGAGAGACCGGGGAGATAATTCTCGCGCAAAATTCCTCGCGAACAGGTTTCCAGGCGTGTTTCATTGATCCGTACGCGAGCGGTGTGATTTCGGTGAAAAAGTCGGTGAACTTTTCGCGCGCGATGCCGACTTCTTTCTCTCGTAGTGCGAGACGCCGGAGCCGGCGTTCGCGGCGGTTATGGAATCGATCGCGAGTGTCCGACACATCGTCGCCGTCGTCGTCGTCAGGCTGAGCCGTGACGGACGGGCGAGGGTGAGCGAGGGGGGGAAGAAGGGTCGGGAGCGTACGTCGACTCTCGAGGCATTCCTGATACCACCGGATAACCGGCGAGGACCGGCTCGTCGAAAGCCGTCGCGAAGCGTTTCTCCCGATGGAATCCTACGTGTGCGAGTCAAAATAATAACGTAACGCGGAGCGAAGCCCGATCCGCGCAGCGTGACCGTATCGAATCGATCACCGTCGTGCCGCTCTCCGGCTTGCCGTCACAGTCGACCTGACTGAGCGAACCGGATATCCGTGCGAACGATCTTTCGGGGACGTTCGCCCGGACATTCGTTGCCGCACATCGAAATTCTGCCGCTTCAGTTCTTCAGCTAGTCAGTTGAGCATGAATGGAATTTAAAGATCGATACATGCCTATTTCTACCGACGTAGATTAACCTTAATCGCGGTTTAACTTACCTTCTATCTGTCTCTAGTTCTAAGAATTGGAAAAAAATACAAGATAAGTTAAACCGAGATTAAAGTTGATCTACATTGGTAAAAATGAACGGTAGTTGACTTTCCGTGGACGATGTCCACAGAAGAGATTTTAGCCGAATATGAATGAAACTTGAGTTGAAATAAACTTTCGATATGTATAGGTTAAATCTCAGAAAGTTCTTTTTAATGAGCTGTTTACAGTCAAAGATGTCATTGGAAATTTATTCTCTCACAACGACGAATTTTCCACTCAACAAAATATTTTAAGAGTACCGTCAAATGATGATTAACCGTACGATGATTAGACTGATTGATTCAGCTTTATAGTGTTAATACTTGAGGATCCACGTTTCAACAAGTTTTAATAAATGATAATACGATTTATTTCGGCGAATATTATGTCTATTAAAATTCAGAGAATAACTAATACTATATAAATAGATATAACTGATTAATTAAAGTTATTAATAAACATTCTATATAAAATTAGCTAATATTAGTCATCAGTTATCTATACATCTATACAGTTATCTATATATATATCTAACGGATCTGTTGTGTAAAAATGCTTTGTAATGCTGTATCTCTATAAATTATATAGATTACATTGCACTATTACAGTGTAGAAGATCAAAGACATCAGACATCACAGAGATTGATTGCTATTAGTGTTTTTGCTGCAGNTTCATAAATTTCAAAGTTACANAGTTTATAAAGCGNACACTCTACATAATAGATCCATATACATATATATATATATATATATATATATATATATATATATATATATATTAGTTGTCTGTTAACTCATACTAACAATATTTTTATTTCTGAAAGTTTTTACTTTTATATGCAACGTTATTGTATGAATTGATGCAAAGTAACGTGACAATAGATAAGCACAACACGTAAAAATCATGAGATACATATATCCAAAGAAACTAGGATCTTCAACAAATTCTATTTGCGCTATTATAACACGAATTAATAGTGTTTTGTTAGACTGCAAATTAAATCGGTGTTTTAGACAAACAAAAAATATGCGAGTTTCAAGACTGTGCATATTTATTAAAAGTTTAAAAAGATTTGAAACTTTATTACTAAGAAGGCACAAAAAAAGATATCTTTTTATTTGTAAAATTGTTTCCAAAATTTGTTCCTGTCATAAAACAGGCATATATATATATATACAGGGTAAAAATGCATGAAATCTTGGGTTCAAGATTCCTCGGCAACAGCCTCCGTTACGCCTTAATCCGTTAGACTTTTCTTACCGTGAGCCTACCTTATTCGGACAATACCAGTCTATGTTCGTTCTGAAAGACTCCATATACATATTTTTTTTATGATATCTTACACATAATTCTAAAAATTCATCGTATACATATACGTGTATACTTGTATTACATTTTCTTTTTATTGCTGCTCTTTTATATATGTATATTTTGCAGAAATTTCTTATAGTTTATTATAATTTATAATATTATTGGAGAATATTACCAAAAAGTACTCTACTATTTCATAATTATTTAGAAAATATATAAGAATTGTTACTCTTAAAAATTCTTGACAATTAGACAGTTTCCAACTAAGATTTAAACCATAACTTTTTGCAATGTGCAGTTATGTGGATACGATCGTCTCCACACGTTAAGAATTTTTCGCGACGAGACGATGAGCTCATTACGGGAAGGGCTCGGAAGTTACAGCATATTAAGTCACTTTGTCTATTTATGGGTACGTCAGCATGCGTAAAATACACGGCTACGTGGCAAAATGTGCACAAGTGAGGCGACCTGAAGCCTCCCAGTGAACGTTCATCAGCCTCGATTTAACGGATTTACACTACAATCTTGGCCGTTTTCTCACTCCTTTTTCGCTCGCAAACAGCGATGTAATGCAAGTATCTCGTTAGGATGTACGAATACAGTCGTCGAGTTACGATCGGTTGATCCTCAAAATCTTTTAAGCTTTTAACAATAAATGCAATAAAGCGAAATACTAATTGATTGAAGTAATCGGGGAGCGTACGAAAACATTTTTTGGCTACTCATACTTGGGAGTTTTAACAATTGAAGACAATGAAGACAAAGAAGTTTTCAAATTGTAGTTTTTAATTGATCTAATTTGTAAATTTCAGCAACTGATTTTATAATTAGAAATAGAAAAAAATTATTTTATTTTAATATTATTTAACAAATGGAAATTTTCGATGGTGGCTTTCTGAAATTGTAACAGGCCGAAGAATCGAAAGCCGAAAGTTGCTCAATTGTAGTTCGAGTACAATGACACAGTTATATTGTAAATTCAGCGTTCTATCGTGATATGCAATGAGTCATGAAAATATAAAGCGGAAAATAAAACTCTACTAAAATCGACGTTTTACGCTTTTATTTCAGATAGATATATTTAACTTATTTGAAACAATTTTTTAAATTAATTTAGGGAAAATATATTTCTTGAGAATCGCTTCAATGAACATTTTATACTCTTTTTACAATAATATTTAATTTATTATTGTACGTTCTACTTGAACAAATATTTGTCATGAAATATTAACGTAAAATATTTCGCGGATATTACATGATAACAGTTTAAAATAGAGATATTGAGATATCTCGGTTACATCCTTTTTCCATTATATCATCAATATTTCACATTTATTTTAAATTGAAGTATTAGTCGTGTTGAAAGCAATTTTTGTAAATGTTTGCATGGAATGCAGAATATATCATTTCTATCGCGTGTAGAATATAAAACATTTATTCCGCCGTCAGACCGTATCGAAGAAGCCTATCAACCGTTTCAATGTCCTGTCGTGTAAAATGTCAGGCGTCAGTATCCTAATTGAAAACATGAGCCAAATTCAAGTATGTGATCATTCATTACGGAATCATTACTTGCGCAAGATTATAAATCGCTCTTAGTTATTTTATTAAATTGTGTGCGTCAGCCAACAATTTAACAATTTCGCTTTCAGTTACATTCTTTATAGTCCTCTGAGTCATTTTGCAATCAAACATTTTCACCTCCGTATGAAATATCAGATATGAAAATCTGTTTGCAAGATAAATNAATTAATTAGAAATTTTATATTACATTAACTTAATATATGATAATAATGTATGCAATATGATAAATCTAAATAATTCTCAATCCAATTTCTGGCCTGCAATACTGCATTTTCGCTTGGCATTGATGTAACCGTAGCGCATGCTGCATTTTCTGGCGCAGTGACGAAAATTTATCATGAGATTCCAGTGCGCACTCGCGACAGAGTGCACCCGATAGTGCGCGCAATGCGTTTTAAAGGCAAACCCGGCGCGGCGGACTCTGTCAGGCTGCACTAATACGCTTTTGTCACGGGGCAATGAAGTGCATTGCCGCGCAACATCGCAATTTTTCCGTTTTTTTTTTCCTCTCCCTCTTTCCTCTTCGACTGCGACGCGACGATAATGAGCGGTCTGCCGTTTCGCAAGTTGACTCAATTACAGAATCGCTCAAATGGGGCAGGGTGAGGGCGCGATAAGGCACGTCTTATTGATTTGCGCTCGCTCATCGACCGACCGATCAGGCGCGAAAATATCTCGGGGATTTGGAATGACCGTGTCTTTATTGCTGAGAAGTTTACATAACAGAATGCCGATGCCTCTCCCTCTCGATGTTCCTCGCGATTCGCCTTGAGCGAATTTATTTACAAACGAATGGCAGCCGCGACGTGCGCACTTCGCGGTATCGCGCGAGCCATGCAAAATAATATCATACGCTGCGATTCTTCTCGGCTCAGGAACTTACTTTGATTTCACGTGCACAGCAGAAAAACAAATGACCCTGAATAAAGTTTTCATGTTGAGAATCTTATCTGCAAAGAGATAAAACTCCGATAAAACTCATAAATGTTTAATGGCGAAAGAAGCAATTTTATACGCTAAAATTAATCCTTTGAAAAAAAAATAGAAAGTTTTTTTAATTCTGCAACTTGCAAGCGTACATATCTGTATCTACATTTCCATAAAGTCATCCACAAAGCCAGCATATTTCATAAATTCTCCTAATCTTAAAGTCAATTTCATCATCATTGTCTCAAAAACTGCAATTTCCATTCCTTCGAGAGATGCTTCAACCTACTCTCGAAGATGTACTTGGTTTGCTAAATTATTACCGATCCCCATAATTGCGTACGACGGACGGTCGATCGAACTGCAGGACGAATTAAATGAATCGTGATGGAAGGCTACGAGAAAGGGTCGGATGAAGCGGAAGTTTGGCACACTTACTAACACTTGCCACGGACATCGTCGGTGTGATACGACCTGTCCGCTCGGCACAAGTGCGAGTGGGCGTGCCGATTTCCTCCGAACATAAAGTTCGCGTCGCCTCGCTTCGGTAAGGTAACACGAAAGCGTGCGTAACATTGCGGGCACGCATTATCGAGCGTGGAACGCGAGCCACGCCGGCCAGGTTTCACAATCGTTGAACTCGCATTGGTTTGTTGCGGAAGTTCGACAAGTGAAATGCCACACTAAAATTGTAGACTAAATGTAAATGTTTTGTAGACAGGCACGCAGTGTGTTACACGCGACACAATTTTCGCGAAGCAATTCTGAACTATCAAATTCTTTTATAAATAAGAAAATGTCATAGAATGTCCCAGACTTATCTGCTAATTCTCGAAATTATAGAGCCAAAAATTTTAATATTAAAATGTTGAAATTATAATCATTTTTAAATGAAGCGTTTAAAATGGCCTGTATTTAGATTTCATTTTGTAATCACATGCATTATATTTTTTGCGTTCTCATAATGGCTAGCGTCGACGACGCTTATTCTGTCGAGATAATGTAAATATTATGACAGAATCTAGGTACCCTCACCATCTAATGTTTTAGCAGAAACAGTCAACAGAAAACTGAGTAATTATGCTAGTCAGCAATATTAGCGATGTGATAGCACGGTTTGCGATATCATGGTTACGTTTAGGTGATTATGCAATCGCTGCTGTCAGTCCGCTGACATCACCCCCATAAAATCGAATGTAGGTGTGCCGAAATCCATGAATACCAAGTTCACGCACGGCTAATAAAGTAACGTTGTAAAACGATACGTTCTCTGCGTACGGGATGAATTAGGGCCATTTACTAGACGCACAATCGTAAGCAGGTGCAGCTTATAACGAGGACAAGGGCCTCGAATTGTGTACGCGGATACACGTGTAATCGACCGTTAAGTAATTTGCATCCGTAAAAATTCTACGCTTCGCTTAGCCTCATACAATTCCGCCAATAAAATTACAAATTATTTTTGAAAATAATTGCGACTAATTAGTCCCTCATCTATGATCTAAAATTAATTAACTTGTACTCATTTCTTAATAAAGACATTAAGAGGATCCTTGCTTTAGGTTCCTCTTGATGAAAAGATATCACATTGATAATAAATACAATTGCTTTTTTTTATAAAAATAATGTAATGATAACCCAATTTTACATTAAAGTTAGCATTTAACTGTAAAAATTGTAAAATGTAAAAATTATTTAATTTTTGTTAATTATTATTTGTTAATTTTCGAGAGTAAGCATTCTAATGATAAAAATTTGTAACTTTATTGTCTGATTTGTTTATTGTCTAAAATATTTCCACAATGCTTTACGAACATTATCGACTACATTAAAAATCAATCCATGCTCGTGTCTGAAATCTAGAAGCACTTATTGTAAACAATACCCTGACATATGAATCTTTACCATTCGCTGAATGATGAAGCAACGTGTATTTACGGGTCAGAAGTTTGGTCGAAATCGATGACCAACTTTTAATATGAGACCGCCTCGGGGTCATTGGTATGCATGCAGAAGTCTTTACGATCTCCAGCTGAGTGCTTTGTTGCGACAAGCTCTGATTACGCTCAGCACGTTACAGCATTAGATTAGATTCAGATCGTTCCTAATCCAGCATCGATATACGCCTGATTACAATGTCGTGTCAGTAGGCCTCAGACAATAACAGTGGATCAATTATTTAAGCTTACGTTACTTCGTATAATTTTGTTAATCCGTCTCGATTCTAAACTTAGGAAGCTACTGAAGCTACTTTTTTTTATATATACGATAAAAAGTTATTTAATTATTCTTTCAGGCATAACTTAATTATATGAATTATGTAAATAACTGCATTTAGTATATCGTTGAATCATTGACTATTAGAATGTCTGTTTTCTGTTTTTTTTTGTTTTTTAATTTAATAAAATTTTTTAATATAAATTTTAATTAAAATTTTTGCTTTTTCTTAAATTTAATTATCTTTCTCTTTTATTCTTCTTCGACTATTCTCTACGGTATTACAAAAGCACGTGCATATAAATGTATATTTTGCAGTGCGTAGTTTCTTTACTACGTTATTTAATCAGTATTGATTTTACTAAACTATATAAGATTAAAATAATACATTTTTCAACTTTTATTTCATTTGGAATGGATTTTTCTTGTATGTCACAGGCTGAATCCGAAGTTGCCGCCTTGAATCGCCGTATTCAATTGCTGGAAGAGGACCTCGAGAGATCCGAGGAACGTCTTGCCACTGCCACTGCCAAATTGGCAGAGGCATCGCAAGCTGCCGATGAAAGCGAACGGTAAGTGTTCACTATGTCCGCAATCAAATTATTGCGAGTTTTTTATTCATATGTGATCGTCCTATATATTACTTGCAATAAGCAGTTATCAAAATAAAAAATATTGAAGTTATGTTAATTTTGATTTTATAATTATTAAAGATGTTAATGCGTGAATATATTTCTATTTTATAATTGACACAATTTTATGAGTACAATTTAATGAAAGTATGTGGGCGTTTTATATTAATATGAAAAATACTGCTCATTGTTACGTATTTTCTTTTTTATCTTTTTAAGAATGGTTAAGAGTAATAGATATTATGTATGATAATATGTATAAAACTACACGATATTATGTGTACTATATGATTAAATATTAAACATTAATAGAATTTTTAACATGCTTGTTATTAAGTTATCAGTCGATCAGTAATGATCGATGATCTATCTATCTAATCGGTCTCTAATAGATAATCATTAACTATTGTTGCTTATTATTAGCTACATTTATGAAAAAAAAACAAGATTTATATTTTACTCTTAATCATTCTTTTTCATTATGTACAAATATTTCTAAATTATCGGGGAATTAATTATAAGTGAAATGCAAAAGTGACATAAATCAATAGTTTTACTATTTCGATTTTATCTTATTTTATAGAATTAAAATTAGTATTTCTCTCTTTCTCTCTTTATTATATAATGTTTTTTTAATTATACTCACACTATGAAGTATGAAAATTTTCATAGTCAGATAATTTTTGATATAAAAAAATGTTAAAGTATATAAAAAAATTGAATATATAATAAATATTTAAAAAATCTATTTTGTATAACTTATGCCACTTCTGCTATCAGTCCATCATATGTATTATATAACCTGCATATGTATAGTAAAACGTAGTATACATATAATATTAATAGAGTTTATATAATAATTCTAAATTATAGTTTTAAATTATATTTTTTGTTTTTAAAAGAATAATTTTTTTCTATAATTTCGCATATAATTTATGTCACCTTATATTGAGAAGAATCGATCTGAGAAAGAGATTGAATCTTTTTTCCGCAACTTAAGTATAGAATGTGGTGCGGTGCATTACAATTTTGTATGACTAATCGTACCAAACATAGACCCGAAGGCAACAGCTCTTTAATATTCGAATTACACGTAATTATGATAAATGCAGAACTTCAATTATACCAAATTTGTTCTTTATTATATACACAAGTAGATGCCTAATTATTACAAAATTACGATATCTAACGATAAATAATGATAAACAATTTAGTCACCTAGCTGCTATGTAATTTAAAAAATATAATAAGAATAAGTAAAGAAAGAAATGATTTAATATTTCCTCTCTTTTGTATACTCGGAGCTGTTTTTCAAATAGAATCGAAATGAGATCTTGCAGATTTTGAACACCACATCCTTTACTTACTTTTTGTGGTTACATATCACATCCGTCGCGATAATGATTTATTTTTTAATACACAAATATTTTCTGATTCTTTTGAATGATTTAATTGAAAATTTCTGGATATCCGTTCTCTTACATATTATTTGAAAGACAAATAACAAATTTATGATGATATTGAAAGAATTCGAACCGCCTATTTTTCTTGATTTAATCTGATTTTTATTAATATACACGGCAACATGAAATGTTAAATATAAAGAACAATTATTAAATGCATCCGAAATTTTGAAAGTCTAATTGTCAATTATGATTTCTTTGCGGTGATACGTAAATGCTTAAAATAACGCTAGACTTGCTTATCGTCGTTGATAACGAATGACGTGTACGAGCTTTGCACATCTTGCTACGATATATTTTCTCGTGTTCTCAAGAGAACCATTGTCAAATAGATATTTCTCTAGTTTCTTGAATTACTACAAAATGCTTGAATTACGGCAAAATGTCATAATTACACGATAAAGAATAAATCTAAATTATCGTTATCTCTATGTAATTTGAAAAATCTGATCAATATACAAATTTGATAAAATAAATTTGCGTTAGAAAAAAATTAAAATTAAATTGTATCACCTTTATATCATATCTACATTATTTTTTATTACACTTTTGAAAAATTTTTAAATCGATGATCGAGGAAATAGTTATTTTGTGCGCAACGACGATCATTCTTTCAACGACGATTAACTCGTTTCTAAAAATCGACGAACGATCGATCGTTAGGATACGCAAGGCCCTCGAAAATCGCACTAACATGGAGGACGACCGAGTATCCTTGTTGGAGCAACAGCTAGCACAGGCTAAACTGATCGCAGAAGAGGCGGACAAAAAATATGAGGAGGTGGGTCCCCAGCGAACAAAGAGCGAGAAAAATAAGGGCTGAAGGACCCTCTATTTCTCTTGGTTGGAGACGAATTACCAGCCGTCAAGGTTTAGGACGTTGAAGGCTATGTTTATTTGACATGTTTATTCACAGATGCAAAGTATTTATCTATCATTTACTCGGAACCTTTTCACGGAAAGAAATAGCAAATTTATGAATAAAATGGAATTTCACTTTCGGTACATCAATAATCCTGTGTAAAGAAAGGATCGTCCAAACCATCGGCCGGTAGTTCTTCTCCGAGATGATCTTGCAGATAAATTTCACAGGTAGACACATTATTGTGAGCTGAGCTGAGCTGAGCAGAGGCATTCCTCGACGATCGCCAGAAACCTATCTCTTAACTTAATCCGTATGTCTAATCGATTTTTTTAACCGTAAACTCTTTCGACATGTGTCCACCTTAAAGCGCCCGCAAGATTCTCGAGAATCGCAGCTTGGCGGACGAAGAGCGCATGGACGCCCTCGAGAATCAGCTGAAGGAAGCCAGGTTCCTTGCAGAAGAAGCCGACAAGAAATACGATGAGGTTCGCGCGCCCGCGACTACTGTCAAGCGTGTTGGATGCAGTGACGATGATAATCATGACGATGATGGTTCCTAGTCGATAGTCAAAATAGTGCCTAACCCCGTAACTCTTTGTCTTCTCTTTGTGTGCTCGAAAACACCGTGGTTCGTATGCGTCTCCGTTGCGAGTTAAGATCCATGTCTCGCACAAGGCACGGTCCTATTCGTTAAAATCGTGTTGGTTGGTTCGCCGAGGTTTCAACCGCGACTTAGAAAAACGAGGCGATCTTATCGCGTTGCCCGCGTCGTGAAGCGAAGGTTTCGGCCGTTCGTAAGTTGAATGAAAGTTGAAAGAGCGAGAGTCTCTCGCGCAGTGAAATCTAGGCAAGGGTAAATCTGTGATCGCGATCTGGGCTGCAAATGAAAGTGAAAAAGTTTTCTTCCTTTTAGAAAAGTTTTGCGTGTTCGCGACAAGTGAAGTGTTCTAAAGATCGTTCTTTTCGTCTTGCTGTTAGAATGAAAAGTTGATAATATTAATTTTAGAAACAAGAGTCACACGCGGGAAAAAATGAAGAGAAAGAGAGTGGTGATACATACGTACGAGAGTGTTCACGTGTTTTACGAGCGCGCGACTCGCATAAAATCGGGTATCTGTGATTTCCAAGTGTTTTCGTTTCGGTTACGACAAAAGCTACAACAAAATATCTCAAGTGCCAGTTTCGTAAATAGAGTTTAATCTTGTTATTGTTACATATATATTCCTGTTATTAGATACTTGTAGATTAGAGACGGCCGCGCGACCAAGTTTGAAGAAGTTCGTTCGCACGCGCGTTCGCGCGCGTGTTTATGATAATTCGATCTCTTCAGGGTATCGTGGAGGTTTGAACCGCGTGTTCAGTCTGTCGCTCGTTACTCGTTAGACCGGCCTCGTTAAATTTAAGAAGAGTTCTCAATTGTGTTGTGATAACGCCGCGTGAGACCGCGCGACTTCACCGCGGATCTCCGCGCGTCAACGACATGGTGCTGCTTTTGTCAAGCTTGTCTTTCGCTAAGACGAGCGCGCCTCGCTTTGCTGGAATTCGAAAATGCGATGCGCCAGAATAACGAGAGTTGTGATGGTAGGTGTTGGCCGCGATAATGTTGTGAAATTACGGTGATATATACTTTGCTATTTGTTCGCTCGGAGATTACAGTATCATTTCGTCGGGATAAGATATCGTTCGAAATCTTTTTCCAGTCATCTACATGATACCGTACATGATATACATGATATACATGAGTCCATAGATATTAGAAATTATTATTTGCGGTTGTGAGCCATCGCGATATATAATTTTACACGATGTAAATATCTAATTTCTCTCTGTGACAAAATGTCATGTTTATTTCTCCATGTTTTTGAAATATTATGTTTAATTAATTTTTGAAAAATGTAAATTTTGTTTATTTTTAATGTTTTATTTTTTATAATTGTAAAAAAATCTCGTAAATTGATGATGATTATCGACGGAGAATTCATAACTTTTTAAGATTTTTATCGAAACTTATAATTCACCGTAATTTCGATCAATTTATCTTTTCCATCCGATGACGTTCCATGCGATCTGTTAATCGTCGTAATTAACATTATGCGCAAGAATTAATCGCGGTGTGCGAGAATTGATTTTGTCGCGAATTTTAATTAATCGAATTTAGTTAATCGAATCACCTCAATTTATTTCAGTAGATAGTTGCTTCCACGCAGTTGTCTGTTTTGACCTTCTAATTAACGATCTAACTGCCTAATCGTTACAGAAACTTACAGAGATGACGACAAGTTCTAACAGCAACTGAGTGTGCAGATGTCTTCGTTAAATCTCTGTTTTTTTGCATATATCTGTATAAGACGACTTACAATCTATCGTCTATTCGCAAAATCGTGTTGTAATTTTATCGTAAAATGGCCAGGTCACGAAATTGATGAAATCTTCCGGGATGGCATAAATTACGCGTCGTATTTTCCGTAAATTCCGTACAAATGCCGAACACATATGATAAAATCAAGATTATGACTGCATTTGCATTTTCCCAACGAGCTGAATAAAATCTTTGTTTTCATCACCTCGGAATCACGAGTGTTAATTTTCATCGAGTATTGTTCGCGGAATTATATCGACTGCGTGAGGTCAAATTGATATGAATCTCAAGCATGGACACGATTCGAACGATTCTGCGTCTCATGCATAGAGATCGTTCTCGTGCCGACTGTAATAGAAAATTTCCGAAGTGAAGAGAACGCGAACGGGGGAACGCGGAAGTAGTAATCGGACTCGCGCGAATCGCAAATCTATCAATTAAACTTCTATAGGAAAGCCATTTTACGATCGATCGCGCCACGATTGTGCGGAAGTTGTGCTGCATGAGTGAAGGATCGTCGTAGGACAGACATATCTAGTCACAGCTAACGCACACCCAATCGTGGTGAGAAGAAGGCGCTAAAAATTCTCTACTCTACGACGATCTTTCTTTCTGGCGTGACCATACATTGCTGTCTTACATGCGCTTGCGAGTCCATCAGGACTCGTCCGTCAGGATTGAGCTGCAATTTGCGTGACGCGACTTGCGTGCTGTATCTCTGGTCGTTTGTTTTTTCGACGGCGTGGCCGATTGGAAGAGGCTACCCATTTGCGAGCATTCAACAAGATTACTCGGGAAAAGAAAATTGGTGTTAATGCAACAGTTTAGTCTGCCGTTAATGATATGCTTTAATTTAAATTCAACGCGAATTTGAAGATATATGTTTAAACATGCAAAATGGATGCAAATGAATTCTGCGAGAAGCTGCATTTATTACATGATAAATTTTCTCAAATTAAAGTTCACATTTGTCGCCAGAAATGACTCCTCTTTTTTTCTTGCGAGACGATAACTTTGCATATACGCGCGGGTTAAACGCAAAAGCCACCGCACGAGCTCGTTGGTAGACTTTGAGAGCATGAAGAGAGAAAATCTCCGTGAAGACCGTAACTCTTCCAATCACGGCTACGACGGCGACGATGACGACGACGATGAGACGCCGGTGTCTCGCCATCCCGCCGCCTCCGGAGTTTTCAGAGGCGGCGAGGTCGCCGAGGAGAAAGAGAAGGAGGAGGAGGAGATGGTGGAAAGCAACACATGTTAGAAACCGTATGTGTGTGTCGTTTATACAGGTCGCCCGTAAATTGGCCATGGTTGAGGCCGATCTAGAACGCGCCGAAGAGCGTGCCGAGGCCGGAGAGTCGTAAGCATCATTTTTATTAGGCATCTTTCGTCCGGCACCTTTTGCCCCGAGTGCGAACGATCCTGTGGTATTTCTCTCCTCACATCTCACCCAGCCGCCCCCTTTCTTTCCATGCATCCACCATGCATCGTCGAGCGCGCTTCGGCTCGCTCCCGTAACTTTTGACAGCACTGTTAGCCCGTAACACGTTCGTCGACGAAGGCAGAGATATCCCTTAACCACGCCCGTGCCCGTTTTGCACGATAATTATATTTTTCATTATTGTATTTTATCATTAAAAGCTGTTGTAGAGCTGTCATAAGACTTTTTCCGTCGTGAAAAGCCAGAATTACGAATTACGTTAATCTAATCGTTAAGTAATATTGTATTTATATCTAGAAGGCTATTAAATAATAGTTTAATAGTAGTAATGGCTTTTCTACGACACCATCTGCGTCTAAGAGAAATAAGCAAAAATTACATTGAATCATATTAAATTGTAATCGACTTTATTAATGTTTTAACACACCTACAGTATTAAAATACATCCAGAAACCTACAGTATTAAAATACATACAGAAATTTATTGTATTTACTTGATCAATTGATCTAGAAAATATTTTGCCTCGAAAAGCTGTCTGTAGACGTAGATGCGATCCCATGCGTAATTTTAATTAACATTGTAGCACATTGCACTTATACTAATTTTTTAGCAACCGGAAGGAGCCCTGGAAGCCAAGAGACATTGGATATTTATGCGTTTCTGCATGTCAATACCTGATATTTTTTGGTTTTTTTTTTGTATTACTATTTCATAAACACTTCCATCACCTTTGCTTTTGCGCATGACACGTGTGGCTGTTGATCACAGGTCGCCAGGAAACTAGTCATGATGGAACAGGATCTCGAGCGCGCCGAAGAGAAGGCCGAGCTTTCCGAATCGTAAGTGCTATCACATGCATGTGTTCACCATTAGCCCTTTTCCTCCATGTGCATCACTGTGCAACTCCTTTACTGTCGTTCGCTCGTTATATCGTCCAAAAGTTCAAATTACTGACAAACGTTTTAATATATATAATTTAAAAAATCAAAGACCAATTTTTATACACTATACATTAATAAAAAATTTCTTATTGCTATAAAGATTCAATGTTACGATAAAAATTTAATGCTTTTTATACTAGGACAATTTTTTCTTAATTAATTTAATTTCACTCTATATCGTCAAATAACTTCTTCTCATATTGCTTAATTTATTTATTTATGTTTTTNAAAAATAAAATAATATTGAAAACGTTTGTCTGCAATTTCTGATATTTTTTTATATTTCACAAACTTCAATATTAAATTGTTAATTAACTTTACAGCAAGATTGTCGAGCTTGAAGAAGAATTGCGTGTCGTCGGCAATAACTTGAAGTCCCTTGAGGTCTCTGAGGAAAAGGTAAATGATTTATTTACGCCCCATGTACAACACAATCAGAACGGAACATAATTCCGTTAGATTATATCGCCTCCCCAATTCTCATTTTTTATTACAATGATTTTTTTAATCACCAATTAATCCGTGTTCAAAATGCTGGAAAATATTATGGATAGAAAGTATATTATACCATTCTTATAATGCCCACTAATTGTAAATCATAAATTATTTCGATGAAAATATATACCAATAATTGGATCGAGCATTAATTTCGAGACGAGAGTATCTTAAGCGATTTAAGGTATTTTATAGTTAATATGTTCTGGAGAAATTCATCGTTAAATTATCGCCCGAGAAAATAATATTTACGTAATTGTACATAGGCCAACCAGCGCGAGGAGGAATACAAGAACCAAATTAAGACCCTTACTACTCGTCTAAAGGAGGTACACATCCTTTGGGAGTGTCTTGCTTTGCATTTTCTAACGTGTGATCCATCCTCGCGTCGTAGGTCTTGCCACTAAAATATTAACTCGCGTACCCTATCGTTTTGCATCTGACCCCACCTGTTTTTTATAGAAATAACTAAATAATGTTTTCTGCGTTGCGGTGAACTAACGAAAGCTTGTTTTGTCTTTTTGTTGTGCTTGATTAAAAACAGGCGACGCAACGAGAGGAAACGTTTGAGGGCCAGGTGAAGATTCTCGATAGTCAATTGAAAGAGGTAAGTAAAAAATGAAAGATTAAGTTTATTACGGATTAAAATAACTTAAAATGTATAGAAATTTCCATTTTTATTTCGATTATCAACTTATTAAAATGTAGAAAAATATAAAATTGATATTTGGAAATAAAACAATATTTAAACATGATAAATGTGTACACGAAAAGAAGTAATTAATTTCCTTTTTGTATTTGTATATGCAAAGTATAGAACTATTTACAAAAAGTATATGTGAAATTTTCGAGACCTATATAAACGTCTAGAAATGTAAAGTTTTATAGGATTGCATTACGAGATATGACTAATACAAATATTTTAATAGTGTCGTAAGTTTCTTTTTCATTGAACGTATTGTCCAAAAATGAGAAAGCATTGTTCTCGATAATAGCATATTAATCGTGTAATAGAGTGTGTCGCAACTAAACCTTTCAAGGCTTAGATTCAGATTCGTAGATAGCGTAGTCATGTGTGACGTGAAATTTTCTTTACTTGCATGGCGTGAAGTATTGATAATTATATCGATTATTAATTATTTCAACGATTTCAAAAAAGGCAAAACAGTCATAAATCTTGCTGAATAATTATAAATCTCTAAATATATCTCTGTTTCATACGATTATTAAAATGATTCTACTATCAGATAATTGAAATGGACAGCTTCTTTCTCTATCTTTTTTTTTTGAAATCGTTAGATAATTTTACTTAAAGTATAATTTTCTGACTAAAGTATTGCGTTTGCAGGCTGAGGCACGTGCTGAGTTCGCCGAGAGATCCGTGCAGAAACTCCAGAAGGAAGTTGATAGGCTCGAAGGTGCGTATATAAGAAAACTAGAATACATATACGTTAATATACAAATTGTCATTTTTTTCAGTAACATGATTTAGCTGAATTTAAGTAGATTTTTTTTATAAATGCGTCGATATGCGTATATTATATATTTTTATCTCAGATATATAATTTTATAATATAAATTGAATTTCTTAATAAGCTGAAAGAGAGAAAGAATTTAAGGAAAAATATTTTGTAGACATTGATATTTATAGAATGAAACCATTTCTATGCAAATAGCTAAAAAATTTATAAGAAATTCCTAAAGAATCGAGATTATGCATACTTGAAAAAGTTTAAACTTCTGATATCAAATGTTATAATAAATATATAAACAAAGCAATACCGAAGAAACAAATTTTTACGAATCATTGCTTATAAATTTAATTTTTTTTAAGAGACTAGAGAAACCAAGAATACTTCTACCCAGAAAGCTTAAGTCGAAGTTAAATTTTGAATCAAATTTTGAATTTATTCTAATTAGTGTTTTTGTTAATTATATGGAAACATAATGATTTGACAATCGTAAAGCAAACCCCGTTTTTTCCCCTGTGTGTATATGTATGTGTGTGTGCGTGCGTGTGTATGCGTATTTTATTTTGCGCATTTATCCATTTAACCGCCGAAACGCAGTGTGTTACGCTCGCGTGTGGCTTGCCGTGTGTTACTTCCCTTTAATCAGTGATCTTTGCAGACGACCTCGCGGCCGAGAGAGAGAAAAACAAATTGCTACAGGAGGAAATGGAGGCCACCCTGCATGACATCCAGAACATGTAGATCATGTTTTTCGCGGTGGACGAAAGCGCATAAACGCGAGAACGTTTGTAGAGAGCGAGAGAACATCCGAAAGAGAAACATAGGGGGAAAAAAAGAACAAAAAAAACATGCAAGCAAATAGTAGAACGGCGGCAACGAGAAGTGAATGAGAAACAAATACGCCGTGTTACAGCGCGAGCGCTTCGTATGTGGTGAACACCTTACATTAACAGATAAAAATGCAGTCTTTAGGCTAGCCTTATACCCTCCATTACGTCCATCCGCAGTGCGTGTGCGTGCTTGTATGCACTCGAGTGTGTGTGTGTATACTTGTGTCTGTCGCGTGTCTATTTGTATGCATGTGATGCAAGACAGACTGATGTAGGATGAGAGGAAGTGTAGAAAATGTGTATGTGTACGTATGCGAGGAAGCGCAAGGAAGAACGAAAGGATCGGTATGCGTGAGAGAGAAAAAGATGGAGAAAACAAGGAAGAATAAATAATACGCGACAAGGACAGATGGCAGAACAGTTCCGTACATAATATGAAGTTACTTGTAATCGAAATCTGATATTTTAGCTTTAGATTTTAGCTTAGTCTGCCTTTAAATTTTAATTCAAGAAAAATTGAGGCATAGTTGCGACCGGTTTGAGTTGTTTTCGAGCTCGCTGCGATTTAAATTTGTTACAAAAACGATTACTGGCCGTGGGAGGAATACTTGAGTAGGGATTAAAAAGGCAGAAAATGGAAGAAAACGGAGACAAATTGCTTGTACCGAGAGAAGAAGTTTGATGAAAAATTTGGAATTAATTTTTGAGCGTATCAATTTTATGCGCTAAAGACAATGTTCAAGTATGATCTATTATATAATTAACAATATTCTACTTAATATATAATTATATAGTAAACTGTGCTCGATTTGTCTGATACTAAAAGGGTTTCCTCTCTCTATTTAAGATAAACGATTATTGAGTAACCTTTTAGAAGTGACTTACGAAAATTTTTTATCCTTCAATTGATTTAGCATCTCATCGAACTTGCGCGTGCTTCTCTTGGTGCAAAAATACGCATGGCAGGATTGTATATAATGGAGGGAAACAGAGTGTTCATTTTTTCTTTTCGCATCATTTTACATTTCGCATTCCACGCGACTCAGCTCGCGCGAGAAGAGAGTCATTAGTTTCTTTCGTTGAGATCGTCGCGTTATCTTCTCATTGCCGCCGATGAAAGCAAAGACGATGATGCAATATCGTGCATTTAAGAAGATTCCACTGCCAAGCCCTCCCAGCAATTTTTCTAAAAATATATTTTCATAGAACGTCTTTGTCTTCGTTGTGCAATATTCAATCAAACAACTACAATCGTATTAAGAACGTAGTATTGCCATAATTCAAATTTTTTTTGTAATATGAAATAATGGAAAATTATCTGGCCTATGCAGACATATGCGTGTATCACGTGTACAGAGATGTTTAACTTCGAGCCTACAGAAAAATTGATCATAATATTTAAGATACAAACGGGGAAGCAACTGACTATTTTGTCACGCCGTAGCGCAGCTTCCCGTGCTAGCTGAGTCATTCCAATATTTTTTACCGATCGTGCCTGTATATATTTACGATATAAATACTAACCATGGCCAAACCACGTCAAACCTCGATGCAGGGAACGTGTTTCTTTTCGAATGTAACAGCGAATGAGAGATTCGGAAATAATGATCGATCGTCGAAATAACGCATATCCGATATTCCATTTCGTGGCGCATAGTTCGCCTCGTATTATTATTATTACTATTATTATTAATTGATACGATTGTCGTTAATGTTACTGCTACTTCATGCTCGTCAACGAGCATCGCTAATTCCGTAGAGAAATTTTCTCTTTCAATCTTTTTTTCTTTCTAAAAAGCATAATTTATGTCGCGTATACTGCCCCGACTTTGATGTCGTAATCCGTCACGGTTATTTTTGTAGCACTTTTCCTGCAACATATTCTTGGATGGCCTTTTGATGTAGGAATGTGCATCGTCCTCTTCCCGTTCCGATATTAAGTGCATGTTTATTATCGTCGTTTGCAGCAATCATGAAGCTATCTGATAGAAAAGATCGAATATATGTTTCAGGATTGATTCCTGAACGACAAAAAAATTGAAGCGTTTTGCCTTTCATATGAAAGACACTTTAATTTTAACAATTATTTTTTATAGTTTATCATTCGCGTTGATTTGTATTATTATACAAATTGATATTTGATTGATACAATTGTAGTATCAACATAGTGAGCGTATTAATTGTTATTTGACTTTGAAATATGATCACACATTCAAGTTCACGTTATTAGTCAAAAATAATATCCCGTTTGGAAATTCGGGCTATTTCAAATTATATCTCATAAACGTTATATCTTTATTTATGCATGCGAAGATGACGATGAATCGATTCAAGAGACAATAGCATATGCATTATCGAAAGGCCATCCAAAGACATCGCGACCGTTTGTTCTCGAAGCTATCACGCAAGCAAGCGTTATTTAAAAATCAGAAAAAAGTTATCGCGAAAAGTACAATCACGAGACTTACGTGTCCTATCGTTGATTTTTCTTAGCCACGATTCTTTTCTTTCTGAATAATACTAAAAATTACGGAAACGCAGATACTTGAGTTTAAGAGAGAGTTTTAGTTTATTAATTTACTTAATATTAATAAAGTGAATGGAATGATAATAACACTAATATCATTGTAATAATAATTGATTATATATTGCTATTATTATAAAATTGTTTATAATATATATTTTAATTTTGAAAAAGAGTGTCGTTTGTTTTCGTTGTGTCATTATTTTTCTTTTTTTTTTACCTGCGCTAACATTAATCCTCCACTATTACTATAACGATACTATAACTGTCCAATGCGATAACACTGTGATCGCCTTGTTGTTAGACAGTCTCGTAACAAAATGCATGATGAAGAAAAAAAGTGTGGTACGTATATCTTATTTACGGTGAGTAAATCTGCTTAATTCAATTTTGCTATTTAATGCATGACAAATCTCCCTACTTACAATATCAAAACTTCACGATTGTCTCTTATTTATCATGAAATGAGATTATAGATATAAAGATTTCTCTTTCCAATTATATTTGCGCAATCTACTGATAAAATTCTTTCGGTTAATATAATACACTAATACAATCATATTACTGATACAATTGATTATATTAATACTTCATCATAGAAAAAATTACAGAAAATTATAAATAACTTATCTAATTATCAATTTAGAAAAAAAATATGAAAAAAGTTATTACTCTAAAGTTAAACGTAACATAAATTACTATAAAATAGTATACGGTAAAAATTATTACTATGAAGTTAAAAATAGATACAAATTAACATAAAAATTATATCTAACAAAGGAATAAAAAGGATTCCTAAAAAGGAATAAAAAATAAACATCACGATAATAGAAAATAAAGAATTATTTTTAGCCGCATACATAAAGATTTGTGTATCCAAATCTATCTAAATTTATTGAGCTATTTAATTTAAATTTTATTATGTTCACTGTTATCCTGCTTGGCCGATCCACAATGCCTGCCTAGCGCAACATTAACAATATTAAATACTTTCATCTCTTCGACACTTCTTTTTCCGAACACTTCATGCCACACGATAAACAAAGTGTCTCTCTCTCTAACTGGCTATTTATAACATTGCAAATGCTTGCAGATGAGATGGTGACCGAAAAGGAGAAATTCAAGGAGGTCGGAGATGGCCTGGATAATGCGTTCTTCGAACTCTATGGCGTGTAACGCGGCTACTAACTATCCTTCTAACGCTTCGATACAAAAAAAAATACCGAAAGTCTTTCTTACAAATCTAGCTTGCGCTTAACACATCTTCCGTAAGTTACCTACCTATGCTTTTTAACCAGCTCGTTGCTGAAATCGCAGCTTCCCGAGCACCTTCTAAAAGAATCCTTTTCAAACGGTTGTGCGAAAATATTTCTCTCTCTACACACCTTCTATTCACATCGCTTAAAATTGACTATTCTATTTACGCAATAATTATCGAAGGATCGAAGATTCGTGATGTCTACATCTTTTATCTTATCTTAAAGTTCACACAAATTATCAATGCACCTAACTTATAGCAAACGTATCAAAGTACAACTGACAAAGAGAAATTGATTGAATATTCTAATAACGCTACGTTTTCTTGCAGACGAGCTCGTCCACGAGAAGGAGAAGTACAAATACATCTGCGACGATCTGGACCTTACCTTCACCGAATTGGTTGGTTAAATCGGCTGTCGAATATCCGCGTCCACCGTCGAATTATCTAGTCATCGAATTATCAACATCATGCAATTCGATTGCGGTCGAGTCACGGCCATTCGACGCGTATGCTTTCATCATCGTAACTAAAATCAATGTACTATAAATACGTTCCGCGTTCAATATACTCTTCTCTCTTTTTTTTTTATTTATTAACGTCTCCACTACTGGCTTTCGTGCGTAGAGCAGCCACCGAGCCGTAATTATTTATTTATTTCGAACATTAACTGCTTAGATTAAAATTACAATTGCAATAAGAAAATACAATTTCTAGCGCAGTTCTAATTGCATTACGTTGCTTTGTGGTAATTGAACGTGCGGTAAGTAGAGCAAAAAGAAAAGTACAGTACACATTCGACTTCCTGTACGTATCACTAATAAAACGTTATCGAATTCTAAAAGTATCCTGATGATCTTTCCGTCATAAATAGCTCGCGATTTAAAATTGTCGAAGAACAAGACCACTTCTGTTTCTAATACTTCAGAGAATAGGATAAATAAAATATTTAGAATCTGATGTGCTGTTTTCTTTCATATTTGAAACACCCTGTCCCTTATGAGTTAAAATGGAGTGCGAGATTTTACATTTATTTCTGAAAATATATTTCCCATACGTATGTATGTGTGTATATATACATATTGATCTTACATTTTCTTTTCCGAATTGAAAATTCAATGTCATTTCTCAGGTTTTAGATAACAGAAATTTAAGCTAAGCATAATCTCCTTCCTAGCCGTTTTACGGAATTACGTGCGTAATGATCGTCCAATCCTGAAGTGTTAATCACGAGAATTGTGTGCTCTTTGCGTTCTCTCTCTCTTTCTGTCCAATTAAAAAAAATATTAAAATGTACATCCGATTAACCATCGTACCATCCACTAATACCACGTTCCCTCCCTTCTCGTTGCAGACGTGCTGGTAAACGAGCGCTGTAAATACAAAGCGATCGCCGACGAGATGGATCAGACGTTCGCCGACCTCGCCGGATATTAGCAGGCAGGCTAAAATGCGTATGACTAGGGGTTTTACACGGGGGGAAGAAAAAAAAAGAAACGGTTCGTTCACGCTACGACAAAACGACACTGCCAGCACGCGGATCTTTCGCCACACGTAAACACGTTGTCTCGTCCGATTACATTAGCATTCTGTACCTACTCGCTGGAGGAAAGCCGAGGATGAGGAGGATGAGATTGCCGACATTTAGCGTCAACCGCGCGCGTGGCTTAATCGTTAAGCATCGAGTTTTTCGCTGAGGGCACCGTTCATGCATTCCACATTTCCTTCGACTCAATCGAAATCTACATTTGAGCAGGCTCATCCAGTGTCTTTTATAAGGTTTTACATAGAAATTACACCGGGGAAGCGAAATCTTTTCGAGTGGCGGTAAGATCGTATTATAATATTATACGTACTCTTCCAATACCTGGCACGAAATTCCCATTCAGTGATGGCGGTGAATTTATTGCAGCATCGGTTCTGTTACCTGCGTCTGTATCCTTGCACAGCGAAATGTGTCTTATCATTCCCTCACGTCCAATTACAATTTGTATTATTTCCGTTAAGATCTGTACGCGCAAATTTGTATTATGCCCTAAATTCGCGTAGCTTCTTACATCTATAACGATATTAGTTTTTAAGAAACTTCTTGCAGAATGTATTATTTTCATCCTGCTCAACCGCACAATTTACGCTGAATATCATCTAAAGTCGCGCTGTTTCATTAATCAAATACGGGCCAAAAAAAATGACGTTTGCTCGAAAGTTAAATTTTGCTCACGTCCATTCAAATGGCCTTAAATATAACATTCTAATTAATTGACAAATGTGTTCCAGGCACCTCTATATAAGCAGGAAATTTAAAATAAATAGTACAAACTTCTTTTGACATATAATTATTGTATTTATCATACAAACACAAGTATAAAGAGATAGCTATTAAATAACATCGATACAATTAGCATTTTATACGAATAAACGACAAACATTTCCTGCTTATATTTCCATCTTGTTTAAGAAGCAGCGCTATATTCATCATTAATCATGAAAATAAAATCTTTACATTAACACATTCCACCGATTAGACGTGCGGTCTAATTAGTCAGGCTAACGCTTAAGTTTCTTTCCATTATATATTAAGGAACACCATGTATCATCCATATTTTCAAGCCACGCTTCTATGTTGTATCGTGCAGTATTGTGTCAAAATATTGATGAATTACTGATTGACTTGCTGAAATATCTCGTTTTAACGGAATGAGGTATAGTGTTCATTATAGCATACGAAGTTGCTTATATATTACAAAGGTTTGCAAAGCAATCTGGGCTGGATTATATGACAGAAATGAAGAAATAAAGATAGAATGATATTACAAGTGTGAAAAATGTACGCTAGAATGGTCGAATTGCGAGGTCGATTAAGTTCGATACATCCACGGCTCTTGACAACATACCTTAATGCTGAAAATTGTTTATCTTAGTCTTTAGTCTTTTCTAATGTTAATTCAACGGTTTTGATGATCAAGCATGTTATCGGGATTGATGATTGAATCTTGTGATGGACCAAGCTCAGAGACTTTCAAACATGCACTTGATGCAGCGATTTTGACTATCTTATGTGATAATTATCATTTTATTGTATTTATATTACTTTCAATAAATATGCATATTTTATATCTCTGCATACTAAATGTTTTACTTGATTTTGCGATCTCATCACGTTAATAATCGTTTGGCTGTAACGTTGTTTCACAGTTAATTCAATTCGCGATCATTTATTACACAGCTGAGTATCAATTGCTTTGCGATAACGTTGAATGCCAACGGTGTCAGTATAAAACTGTCTTCAAATAGTAATAAAATACTCTACTATCGTGATACTTAAACTTATCGCGTGATCGTGTCAAGATAGATGCTTTTTTTAATATTTAAAGAAAAACGTATATTAGAAAAAAAGAAATATAATAGTAATTCGTTAAATCTATGAAGAAACAATACATGTTTATTTTAACGAAATAACATATTATATATAAATAAAAGGGTCCTTCTTTGTGAATATCAAGTTTATGATTAAATAGATATGTCCGAATAAAAATAAATTATATATATTATGATAAAAAAAAATATGTGCATCTTTGTAACTCTTTTTTTTTAGACTAGGAATTTTTCGGAATGAAGGAATATAATATATCGGTAAAACCAAGTAGAAAAAGGGTGCAGTATTGAGTGCAATTGTCAATAATGAACAATAGGTTTACATAACATACATATTCATTATTTAAGTTTTGCTATGATAATATATATTTGTCTAAACATAACGCTAACATATATTTCTGTATCTTGCAATGAAATCCTCTTATCAGCGATCTAATAATTACAAGAGTGCTGAGTAACACGTTTCCAAAAATATTCTCTTCGTTTATAAATGAAATCGAACGACATCACATGTGACTCGATCAGATAACGAATTACTTAGAACTTTTACATGGTTCGTTAATCTGTACAGTTCCATCGAACGTCATTCCACAATATAAATCTGCCTATTCAGGTAAATACGATATTGTACATTTTTGAGGAACCAGTTTGATATTAATTTAAAAATGCAACAAGGCACTAAAAAGCACTCCTCGTGATGATAAACACGACATTCTATCAATTTAGACGCGATGATTTTGCTATACATTATTAAATAATGAGCCAAAATAGAAAAACATATCTTAAAAGATTAGCTGTCATGTTAACCAACACGTTAATACTGCGCTTTCGAAATTTCACAAAAACTGCTTGATATTAGAGGATAAACTAAATATCAATATTGATTTTCGATAAAATAGTTTCATGCTCGGTAACCTCAGAATCAATCAAATGATATAATTACGTCAAAGTAATTGCAATTTTAGAGAGAAACGCGAAACATACATATGGACCATACAAAATAAAACTTAAGAACTATACAATAATAATATAGGTTAATTTATATTTAGGTCGTTAATTAATTGAAAAGTCAATAACAATACCTAACAATAATTTTCATACTTTATTAAAAAAGAAGGCAAGTGTCAGCATCTTTCACGTCAATATTATATATATTATATATTCCTCAGTAATTTTTTTATTTCCTTTATCTTCAGAGGGAGAGATAGAGGATTATTGGTATCAATTATTTTTTCAAAATCAAATCAAGTTACATAAATGCAACAAGTAAAAATTTGTTATTTCTTTGAATATCCTATTCCGATGCACTTTCATATAGTTTACATTATGATAAAAAATCCATACATCTACTAATTAGCAGTCTACACGTATAAGGCACATTGCATTATTTCTTTTCGAATACAGGGGAAGATTTTGTCCTACGTTTCGTTACTAGGAAAAAAATTTAGATATCATGACTAAAATACTATTTTATGAACATCTCCGAAAAAGTAAAAATTGAAGAAATAATATATTATTACAGAAACAAAAATATAGTATTATTATTAGTTATAAATGCAAAATGATCGAAAATATAAAAATCTAATTGTTGTGTTAGTCAGAGTTTATATCAAATAACAAGTAACATAAAATTTTCGGCAATAAAAATAATAATTAACAAAAAAAAGATTCATAAAGAGACTTAAGTAAACCAAATTAATGTATTTTCTTGATATTTTGTTTAATTTAAACTCTAAAAAATATCGAAACGGAGGAATGATATAATTGTGGTTAATAAAAAATAAAAATGACGCTTTACAGAAAACTGCATTGCATGGAAGATATTATCTTATACTTAATTCTTCTTAATTGTTGGTCGATATTTAATCGCTTCAAGTTGTTAGAATTTTAACTGTAATCGGCATAGTTTATTGCAGTTATATAAAGTTTGGTCCCATCATGGAATTCTAATATACGAAACTTTGTCATCTAGAAATCACAGATATTCATAAAGTATGTCTTTAAAGTACATTTGAAGAACATTTGTAAAACTGATTTTAATATTTATTCTCAAATTTGTTTCTTTTATCAATAATCAATATTTAATATATAATAGTAGAGTATTTAATAGTAGAAAAACCAACTTTATTCAAATAGACATCACAAGCAAGTTAACACAAAAACAAAACTAATCGAATTTATATAAAAAATTTTCGCCAAACACTTTACTCGTTGAAATATCTGATTATCTGATTTTCTAAGATGACAGTTCGCCGTTTCGATCAAATTGCCTCGGCCGAATAACAAGAGCCGAATAGAAGCGCTTTTTCGAGTATTATATCACGTAATTTTGTTTAACATTATTTCTTCCTTCGACAAAGCGCCCCAATTTAGCGCTCTGACCGAAGTGGCGGCTAACAGTTAGTAAATGGAAGCTCAACCTGAAAAGATTTAAATCTGCGCCGGTTCGACATAATTAGCAGGTAGCATGCCGTGTCGTCCCGTGCGCTGCACCAGTCCGGTCATCCAACCTTCGTCGACAGCTGTGCAGTTGACAATCAAATCACCGTCGCAGAAACTCACCTCGTCGAGATCTTGCGCTTCATAGTCATACATCGCTCTGTATACTCTCTGTGGAAAAAAAAATATTTTCATAGAAAAGAGATCCATAAAACTGTGTTTGGCATATTACATATACATATATTTAAAAATCTTTTCTAATATTTTATACTATTTTTGTTCCAACTGTTTAAAAAGCTTATTTAAAAAGTTTATTTTATAACGTTCTAAATTCTTTTCATTAAATCTTTCATGTACTAGTAGACATATAAGTTTTATATCGTCATAGCAAGTCAGTCATAAGAGACAACACAATGTGACAATAAGCAATAAAAAGGATATTTACTCCAACGTTGGAGGACGGTAGCGGTGATTGATGCTGATGCTGAGGTTGATGTTGATTATTGTTTATTGTTGTGGCGGGCGTTAACGATCCATAATATTCGTTCACTGGATCGATGTCAGCAACCGAGCCGATTTTCCGTGTCGGTGGATTCGTCACTGTAAACGCGTCGTATTTTTATGTACGATATATAATTTACAAATAATTTTCTACGTTTGTATACACTATTGAAAATTAATTCGTACTATAATAAGCATCCTTTTGTCCTAGTTAATAACAATTATTATTTAGCGCGATCCTATGATCTGCCGCATGAATTATTCCGTGGGTTCGGCGAGGAGTAAACACGGAACCACAGAATGAGAAACATTTAACAAAGGCGATTACACTTTCTATTTTCCCAAGGTGCACACGGCGATGTCGCAACAATTAATTCCAGTGCAAATTCGACGATTTGTCTTTGTGATGTGAATCGCGTGTGACGACAATAAAAGCATAATGATGCAAGTACGAGCGTTTAAGTCTAAGGAGACAATAAAGCTTTGGGCGACATCATGATCGTAATATATAAGTCTGGCGTTATACAATAGGAGAAGCTAAGCGTTTGTCTTCCGTAAAAGAATAATTCGATTAGAGTACGATCTATTGAAACCAATTACACATGAACGTGGGTTCCATTCCACACGATCGTGAAATAGCCGCAGAATGCGGATGAACATCGCGATAAAAAATATATCATTAAAATTCATCCTTCGTCGATCTTTCTTCGCGAGTCTTAATTACTGAAATACAGTCGTGAATACATAATTCTAATTGACGCTACGATGTCGACCATAAGTAACACAAATCCCAAAAATCGATTGCAACGTTAATTAATCTAAAATAAAATTCGGATATCAAAAGTAATAGTTAGTGTTACACATCAAATATGCAAATTGCATTCGTTTGTTATCCAAGACATCTCATTACACTTCGCTCTACATTCATTATCTTATACAATCCACATAATAATATTATTGTTGTAGAATTGTTATTGATCTCTATGAATCAGTGAAATTAACATAATTATTCTCTACGTTATAAGTCACGTAACGTCGCTGCACGGCGAAAGGTGCTGCAGCGATTGCAGCCGCGAAGGTAAACGCACCTGGTCCCTTGTCGCTCGTATAAATGACAGTGGTGGCAGCTTGCCTTGCGGAATAGGGACTCGGCCTCGCTTCGCTAAGGGGATCGTAATCGGCGATCCTACCTGGTGTCCTCTGTACCGGCGAATTCGCCGTCCTTGCAGGCGGCGGATTGGCGTTTATGCTCGTCGCAGGTGCAATCGTACCGTCTGTATACTCTACGTACTCTATATCAACAATGCACGAAAGAAAGGCTAGCATTACGATCCACAAGAAGCATCTGCGATCTGCCCACCACGAACGATATAGCGAGTGTGTAATGAATCATGAAGATGGAAACAAAAATGACGCGAATGTAAGGAATGTTGAATTTTATCTGAATTTCACGCCGAATTTCGTCTTGGTGGATTGATTGCAGCAATACATGTGTATTTCATGATTATGTTATTCTTAAATGTAACACAACTTTAAAAGAAATGCGAATCATGTATTAGTACACAGCGAATCCAGGAATATTGGATGCTTACATAATGTATAATCTGCAATTTAATGATCACACAGATACCTACGTATGTCATTAATTAACAGTTGAAGTGTTAAACATGTGATTATATACAATTAAAGTCATAAGTATACATATATGTATGTATGATTACTGAAATAGAATAATCTAAGACGGAAAGTTAGATACCTTATTAAAATAATTGTATAAGTTTCAAATACATAAGTTGTAGAATACATTGATATATATAAATAAAAAAAATTTGCAACTGTTTAATCAAATTACAGATTACATTTTAATTAATATTTTCCCAAAAAGCTAATTTAAAAATCATGTAACAAACTTTGTTATAGCAAGCTTATGATTTTTTTAACACGCTTGATACAGTCTAAAGCGATAAAACAAAATAACATTCGATTATATATATAAAAATATATAATTCTTTCTAGATTATTTTTTTAACGGAAAAAAACACAATACATGGCGATAGAAAGAAAACGTTATATGCTCGCAAACGCAACGTGGAAGAGTTCATCACCTACCTATTTGCTCGCCGTTTTCTCCGGTCATTGTCCTCTTTTGCTCCATGATCGCCTTCTTCTCGAGTTCGCCGTGATAAGCGACATTCGAGATGATCTTACTGTTCTGCTTGATTCTAAGAGTCTCCGGATCGTCTGCCACCTGCGTAAACTTCCCCTTCGCCTTCTCGAACTCGGCGTGATATTTGACGTTACTTTGTATCTTCGTGTTCTCCGCGATACGCTTCAGCTCCGGTGTCTCCGCCATCGTGGTGGCTTTGGCTTTTGGTATGTGTCTGCCGAGAAAGAGAAAACAAAAACCTTTGTCACTATCAGAATGACGCTGCTGTGAGAAATGATTTATTCAACGCTAAAGAGGACTCATTCGCGGAGCATTTAAATCTGCCGGATAGAAGCCGCAAGTAGTTTCGAGTTTAAAGTACCGTTTCGGAACACCCGGTATGTCGTATATCTCACGTGAGATTCAGTTTCGCATTTCTCTCTCTTTAACGAGAATATCTCGTATATACGAGCCTCTCGCATTATTTTACATGGATTCCCCCGGGGCGACCTCCTACACAAAGGAAACGTGGAAGTTCGCTGACTAATGCAAGTTCCAAGTGAACGACAAGCGGTCAACGACGTCAGTCTTATCGTGAGCATCCTTCGTGCAGTACGTCGATTATAATAGCTAATTATAGGCGTGAAGAAGAGAATAGCATAAAGCGGACTTATGTTCGTCGACGTCACGGTTACGCGACTGAATCTGAAAAATCCACATTTCCTATGCATCTTGTATGATGATGTGTATGTACAATACTTAACACGTGATAACGCGCGTGATAACGTGATTTGTATTCTTACCATCGCTGCTCCACAAAACAGCAATATCTGCAACTACATAGAAATTTATATCAGTCGAAAAATGTATGAAATTTATATAATTGATATACATATATATTTTATATGTATGGCCTTTCTTGCTAGACAATTTTCGACTAGTTTAATCTTTTCATAATAAATTTTAATTTAAAAAATTTATAATCTATTATTCATACAAAGGGATATATTACATTTTTCGTTTGATATCATTTTGTATTTTAATTAACATTAATTATAATAGTAACATGTGTGTATATAAATATACATATCGATAAGTTATTAATAAAATATATATATTACAAATGTTACATAAGTTATTCTAGATGTATGTGATGACAAGATATATTTAAAAATTGTGACAATTCTAAATTATTGCTCACATAATTATTACTTAGACAATTTGACATTCTAGACAAGCAATACATATCTCAAACACGTTGTAATTATAAGGACTTATTAATTAAGCAGGCAAGAGATACGATATACTCTGAAAACCGCTGCGTGATTAACATGTCCTGGTGAATTGAGTGTGTATGAACGAGCTATTTTAAGCGGATAATTCGCCTCGCATGCGTAAAACGTTTTTTTTTTGCTGTATACACCGTGTGTTTTAACGTAGAATAAGGATAATTATTAATCGACCGGCAACCGAGTCGAGTGAAATTCGATAGAAACCTTCTAACCAGGAACTCGATCGATTTAATCGCGGCACAGGTAACAATCTGATATCTATTTAACGAGATAGAAATCGGCACGTGAACGCATAACGATATATGTGCGCCTGCATGCAGTAAATGACACGCGTGAGAATGCAATTTTAGTGACACTCGTGAACGTATCGACAGTATCGTATTGCAATTCGCTTTTAAAAATGTCGGTGCTGACGCAATTAAGGAAACACTTTACATTGTGTTGATAATTGAAAATTCCGGTACATTAACCCGTTACCTGTTGCAACTTTCTATCACAGTTCCATCACGTTTCACGCTACAAGTGTATAGGTTTGTGTATATGAAAACACTTTTATTTATTTATTTGTGTAAAAATATTATTTTTCATTATAACAAATTAAGCGAAAATGTGAGATTATTTTTTTCTCTTTAAATAAATATATTTATTAATAAATTAATAATTGCATCTTTTGCGGAACTAATCAATTGTATCTTTAATCTTGTGCGTGTAAAACAATTATTGAAAGTAAATTGTATAAATCGCACATAATAACGTAATAACGCATTAGCATTAACTTTTGCCTGGCGTATGCGCGAGACGCAATCGAGATTTGTGTCACGACTTCGTTTCCCATATACGGCGCGTTGTCTGACCCGGTAATTGTGCCACGCCATTACGTAATACTCCGGCGCACCGTGCACGAATAATAGACATGCACTCTGACTTTCTTTGTTCGGAGAAGACGAGGGATAGTCATTGTTATATGCCCAGCGAGGAAGAATTACCCTGTCGACCGATGCGCATCCGAGTTCCTCGAATTTAGCGTGGAAAAAGAGGAGATCCGCTAAAAATAACGTTGAGAACGACCGAAGGAAACGAGCGAATGAAGGAAAATTGAAAAACAATACGGCCCGCGTCTTTTTCGTGCGACCCTGTTGCATGCTTTCAATTGTTTTACGGTATAGGTATAGATAACAACACAATATGTAGATATAAGTAAAAATAATATGCAATTTTTCAGATAGTGTAACCGAGATATAGATATGATAGAATGATAATTAAAGATTGGTAAACGGGATAAAACGGCAGCTTTTAAATGTCAAATATCTTTACATTAATATTAATAAAAAGCAAGATTTTAGCAAGAATTATTAACTTATCTGCAAAAAATTAAAAATAAACATTGATTTAATTTAGGTGCCTAAATAATCCTATCAATAAAATAAACAATACTTTTCAAAATTTTCAACAAATATCTACAAATACATATGCAATTGTACAACTAACTTTTTTTCTTCCAGAGCTCCGCGGACGGACTACATCGTCCACGATTAATACGCAACAAAAGTGATTCATCGAATCATTTAACTACGTATAAGTATGCGCGATGACTAATCTCTTAACAAATGCTTGTCTACGTACTATGATCTACGTCCGTAATATTTATCGAATTTTTCTGACGCATCAAGGCATATCTTAAGCGGAAAATGTGGGAGTTTGATGTCAGTATAACATATGACGCGAATAAAATAACGTAAGGGATTTCATCCGATGAGTGTAGATTTAAATGATGATTAAACCATTCGTATAGTTATGACGATACGCAATACGAGTATTCAATTGAGAAAAGATCTGTAGGTATCTTTTCCTCGATGCATTTAAATGTGATAAAAAAATTCGAATATTTCTTTTGTATGATAAAATTGTATTTAAATTATTATTTGTCGATTATAAATATCAACCAAACGACAAGGTGATAGAAATTTACATGGATATATATCTCTCAGGTTTTATGTTCAGCAAAACTTCTTCAAATTGCTTGTCCGCATCAAGCAAAATTGCATGCTTGATTTATCGAATACTACGTACCTGAGTGTCACCAGTGTATTGAGCAGGAGAACATCTGTTGCACCCGGTTATCACACCGGTCAAATAGCAACAGCGACGATAACGAAATTACCAAGTCAAGAATCATAATATCGCTTGATAAATGAGAAATTAAACATGCATATTATTACATATTATATGAAACACATTAATTATATCGGCAATAGAATTTTCAGATCGTTCAATCTAAATAATATAAACGACAAATTTAAATAACAAATGTATTCTATAATTTACGATCTATTATTTTCTTTATAAAATAGTAAAATCAGAATTGAATTCTAAAATTCGAATTTCAAAAAAAAGAGCTAAACTGTTCATGTTAGGGATCGATGTTTCGACATAGGAAAGTATTCGAAATACACAGGTCTAACAAAATTCGACTTCCATTTGAATAATAGAGCACTTATCGCTTTGACTTAGTAGATAAAAATTTGACTTGTAGGGGTTTATTTCGAACTACAGAAGCTATACATCTTTAACTTCGAATTATCTTCGAAGGGTCTTATGTGATGTCTAGCCGTCTCGTAAATACTTCAAGATAAAGGATATAAATATGTTTTGACAATAAAGATTATCGCGCCAAAGCGGAAGGGAATGGACCAAATCTAACAATAAGATTTACAGAGATTATCGACCTATAGAAGATCATCTCTCTTCTTACAAAATTTGGAATCATTTTTTTATTAAATCAATATAGAATTTCAGAATTATATCAATTTATTATAAAAAATTCTTAAACAATTTTAATTCTTTCTCATTTTCTTTTGACATATCTATCGAGTTATTACGCATTCCATTAATGAATTTGCAGAAATTTAAATCCATTATCTATATCAATTAATTTATTAAATACATTAAAATTTTTTAAATTTTATTTTTATATTTCAATCTTTTGTATTCCGATTTGATCGAAGATTTTAAAATCTAAATAGTATTGTAATACAGTATCGCCTTATAAAATTTCATAAAGTTTTTCTCTTATTGTTAATATGAACAGAAAAATAAAATAGCAGCAAATGCAAAATCGCATTTCTCGTGAGAGCGATTACGTACAATAATATATCGATGGGTACAAAGTTTGCGCAATTCTTGCCGCAAGAGAAATTTCTCAGGGCGGGTCTATTGGGTTCCGTTACTGCGGTTAAGTCTCGGATGGCTTCGGAACTTGCTGCATGTCAATCGTGACGACAAAGCGAAGCCGTACCTGTGTCCGCATTCTAGAAATTCTCACGAAGGCCGAGACAAAAGAGCATGAAAACGCCCGGGAAAGATACATTGCCTTTGTAAAAGTACCATAAAATTTGTTCTTTTCTTATCTAATATTATCATATCTGAAACGGTAGATATATTTTTAAAGTATAAAAATATTAAGACGTTTGTAACTTCTTTTTAATATAAGACTCTTTGGATAAAATTTAAATGTATATGGGAAAATAATTTAAATAGTTTCATATAATTATCGATATTATGTAATTATAATTTATAACATAACCATAATAAAAATAGAAATAAAAAGTACATCAAATTAAATTTAACCGACATTAGCATAAAACTAGAGGCTCGTTTGTAGTCTACAATTTGTTCGATTAAGAAATATCACTCATATCGTAATCGGCAATTACTTTATGATTTAATTAACTATAGAAAATTGTATGGTTCTCATAAACAGGCATAATTCTCTACGTCGAGTTAGCGCTGAGTCTTGCTTGCAAATGTTAACCTTTCAGTAGAGATATTATTTCCTCGACAGAAAATTGCTTTACAAAAGTTCAATGTACTTTCCTCATTCTCAACGTAAAACAATGAAATTGACTGTTTAGAAATTTTTTATCCGGTAATATGTACCCATAAGGATACATACTAAAAGATTACAGACATACGTTTATCACGAATCTCTTTGCTTTCAAGACTTCGCTTCCCAAACACGATGCTTCTCAAACACGGGCGTATCTTCTAATCTGGTAAAAAAAAAGGAAAGGTATATGCATTTTTAAAAATCTAGCGACTCTCTCTTTCCGATGTAATAATGCAAGTCTCATGCAAGTAATTTACGCACTCACTTTCGATATCGTGCTGGAAACTCACATGCTACTCGCTCCTTCCGACTAGCGCGATTCGCGTAAATCGTGTTATGCAAAAGAGATAAATACCGGATGTGAATGCGTTCACAGTGATTTGCTTTTAATCGCGGATTTCGAAATGCAAATGATCTTGATGCGTACAGTGCGTACGTTGCCCCCCCCCCACGAAGTCCGCACGCAGACGTATAATGTACTGCGAAAATTTCATACGCCTGCAGCGACGGCGGAGTCCAGAGGTGGATGCATTGTGGGACAAGGTCGGTTCACCGTAGACATGCAGACAGGCCACGCTAGGCTGGGCACCCCCTTTACGACTAGCTGTTAAATTGTTCGAAGCTAAAAGTGCGACGTGACAGGCGGCGGCGTTTCCTGTTCCATCTGTTCGCCGTCGAGGCGAACGACTGCCAAATGCGATTCGGCCTGGACACGTTTATGCACGTTAACATTATACTTCGTCAAAAATAAACGCCGCATTTTCTCAAAGATATTCAGATATGGTATGGCATTGTAACCAAAATATAAAAATATGAATAAAATATGTCAAAGAAATATAAAGATAGATATTTTCTTTAATCCATAACATAATAAAATATAAATATATAATATAAAAAATGTGTAAAAAATTAACCAATCTAAAAAATAATAGATTAAAAATAATAAATAAATAATAATTAAAATCAAAAGATATTTTTATAAAAAATATTTAGCAGATATAAAAATTTTTGATGAAATGCCAAACTGAAATGCTATTGTGATTCAGTGTATGTATGTAAAAAAAAAACCATCTGCTCTTTCTGCAAAATTAATACACGAGTCAGAGCGTCGAAAAGTGAATGTATATTTCTTGTTCATTCCAACTTGACGCAACCTTTCTCCTTTTATGTATGAATCAAAGAAAATGCCAATCTGTGGTTAAATACATGCAGAATTGCCATGAGTCGCAAACAAGTGACATCCTCTAAATAAAAACGTCGAAGGCAATGAGTCATTCGCGGTGAACCAACGACAAACGTGGATGATATCATTCATACGATTTTATTAAAATTTGGGGAAAAGGCGTGACTATATGTAAAGATAGTATACGACTCGAGAAAAGTAAGAAATTTATAAAGCGCAGAAGGAACACAATAACAGAATCTAAAAAATTAAACTTTTTTCCTTAAATAAAAATTGTTTGGAGCCAACGTCTTTAATAAACGGATGGAATTTTTTTGCATAAATATTTATGTGAGAATGAATTAATTTATCACATCTTGAAAAAATAAACTTTTAATATAAAAATTCTATTTAAAGAAAGTATATTTTCATATTCATGTCTATAATATGATAAAACAAAAGTTTGAAATATGAAGAGGAAACGCAAATGTGAAGTAAGGAAAGGCAGGCTGAAAAAAGATGTGCAAGCGGATCTCACACGTGTTCTCCTCTACTATCCGGTGGAGCGATTAATTCGACGTGTATGTATAGCGTGTCGGCGAACCGTGTATACATATAAGAGAGCCCAGAACACGTGTTTATTTAATCGTAATGTTATATCCGTCAAGAGACTACTTTACTTAATTTGCAATATTCCTCCTCGAAGATCTCGAACAGACGAACAATCTCCAGAAACGCAATTTCGAAATTAGTTTCAAACCATTCGTTTGTTTGCACTCGTAACAAATCGCTTTAAATAAAGGTGAAATAGAGATAGAGATACGTAAGAATTAACGGGACGTGAATAAAAATGCGTACAATTATCATTTAATCATTCTCAACAACATTGTTAATTACATTACCGCAATGATTAGCAGCTGTTAAACTAATTATATCCACTATGTAAAACATTATGCATTATGTAAAACAAATGTGCAATTCATAAAATTTTGCAAATACTTAGATAAAGATGTTTCTAAATCTTTTTAATGATTTATGTATTCTATTAAAATAACATGATTATACGAAAATTCACTTTATCAAGAGACATTTAATCGTTATCATATTTAAACGTTTAAACTAATTGTAAGAAGAAAATGCAAAGAAATTAAGTGATTATATAATTGCATAGAATGTGGGAGCAAAAATAAATTGAGAATGAATTGAGGTTGGTTCGCATAGGGGCAAGATAATGAGTGAGAGAGATAAAGTTATGGCATAAGGGAGAGATAAAGGGGAGGCCAACCAGACGAATGAATGAACCACACGTGTTCGGCTTTACTTATTCAATGCATCGTCTGATTCGACACGCATCGCTGACACATACTGCTGCTTGCTGTACGTGGAATACGAAATTCTTTCGATGAAACATTATCCGCATAACGTCGTTGACTTTGTGCCCATTTCCTTTAATCAATTAAAAAAAAAAAAAAGACAAAGTGCCTCGAGCAAATAATAAATGCGGCTTTACGTCAAGTGAGCAATAAAATGCAACAACTATCTATGCAAGATGCTTAAAATGACAGCTCCAAGTAAATTAAAGTTAAATCTTTTTAATCGGATGAATGCGCACAATTTGAAATTTATTTTCAAGCGTTACAATGTAATTTGTAATTTATACGATAAATTACAGAGTGCTACAAAGTTAAAGCTACAAAGTTATTTCTAAAATGTTTAAAGCGTGGCTAAGCAAAGCACAAGTTGTTTGAATACTAATAAGTAAATTACAGAAACTACTTAAAAATTTCTAAATAAAACTTTGCAATTATTAGTGAAATTAATTTTAAATCATAAGTAATAGTATCTTGTTTGGTGATCTTCTAACATTTATAACAATTTATAATCTATCAAATACTTTTCTCCATTTGTGGACTGCGCGTTCCCCTTTTGAATATCGGGTGACGCTTTCTCGCCGAGAAAAGGATTGAAGCGTCTCGAACGAATTACTTGTCATTACGCAGCATATTATATGCCATATAAGCACCGAAGAGAGGGCCGTACGTAAGAAGAGAGAAATGCAGATTCGAATCGCGACTCGGAGATTTCGTCATCGCGATGCACAACCGGAATACTGTACGAGTCACGGACGTATCTTTCAGTGCTACGTGGCATATCGATACGAGGAGATGAAGGTGCGCAGCGAGAAATCACAGCGCGTCCGATTGTTGTCAATGGCAAATCAAATAACAAAGATTAAGATAATTATATACGAGTGATCCGTTAACACGTTATCAAAATAATTTAATCTCCATCATGATCAAGGAAAGACTTTAAATAGATTTAAAATAACGTCTAAAAAATGGTTTTACAATCCTTATTTGGAATTTTTGTAAATTCGGTTCGTAAATTTTATCTTAAAGTCCTAAATATAATCCTGTTTTTAAGAATAATATATAAGCATCTCAATAATTAAATGTCTAAAATCTCACAATCTCAATAAATCTGCCTACACAATCTGAATTTGAATTATAAAAAAATTTTATTTTTAACCGACAATTAAATTATTCGATTAACGAATGAACAAAAAATTGATAAAAAAATGTCAGGAGGTTATCGCAAGAAAACGTTAGAAAATTCCACACGTTTCCTCTCGGGACCTCCTACTGCACAAAAAAGTACAATTAATATCCGTCGGAGGAAAAAAATTAACCGTAACGTCAAGTTAATTTCTTAATGTCCGACGATCCTAATTACTTTCAAATCGTGTTGAATGTCTCACGTTTAACACGACACTTGCAATCCTAATTAAGATAAACGTTATCAGTATCGGATTTCTTTACATGTTGTTTCTTCGTCTTATCTCATAAAATTTTCATACAGTCAAACCGTGACTTTTCTTGCTTCATTCGAGACAATATTTGAATTGCGACAGGAAAGTTAATTTGTAATTATCAGTTTTGCTAGAATAATAAGTAAAAGTAAAAAAATAGCTGTTGCAAAACGAAATCTCTTAGTCACTCCTATTAACGGCCTAATAATTAACTCGATACTTCATCGTGTTTCTCGAAGTAAGCAGCGGCTTATTTTTCTTTTATTACGATGAAGCAAAATAACCACGAGGAATATTGATCCGTCACTCGATGGTATTAATTAAAAGTTAAATTATAAACTTTCCGGGTTATATTATATATGTACTGTATATATGTTTACACATCAAACTGTAAAATCAGGTGGAACAGGAATATCCGCGATAAAACTGGTTTTCGTCGATCAGTTATTACATTGCTTTGATCGAGCATAATCTCTCAATCAACTCATTATATTCAATTTTAAATGCATTTTCCTGCTCAAGAGCGCGTTTGAACTTATTCCCAATATAGACGGGTACACGGGCACACATTATAAGACGTCATTTAGAATTTTTAGTATTACTCTGATAGAAATAACCGCCGCTAGCAAATGAATGAAGAAAATGTCATGTGATGCATTCAAACATTCGACAGTGACGTGCCGTCGCTTTCCAGTTTAATTCTTCATTTGGATGAAAGCACGTTTAATTTGCGAGACGAGCAGACACGCGAGACATCACTGCGGAACGGAATCGTGACTCTAGGCGTAGAAAATGATATTTATTCTGCGGAGATCTCTCTCTCTTTCCCGTATATGAGCAGGACACGCGAGGTGGAGCTTATGCAAAGCGCTACGCTACCGGCAACGTGTAAAAGGACATACGCGCGCGTTTAAAAGTTCCTCGCCGCGTCTGAAAGGAGGATCCGCCGGAGGAGGCACGACAGCCCGTGCATTATCCCGCAGCCGCACGAACAAATGGCTCGGTCGCGCGCTTTCGCTGCGTCGACACGCCTGGTATGCGTTTAACTATCGGAGATTCGCAATCGCGCGCGAACGTGCGAGAGCGAGCGGCGCTATTTTTTTTCCTGCCGTACACGCTCTTCTCGCGCGAGTTTTCAGCCCGTTGTCCGCCCGGATATTAAACGTCGCGTTATTGCTATACGCGGCGCACGCGGGATCCTGCGAGGCGCGTGCGTGTGCCATTAGCATCGCTAATATCGATGTTGCATTTCCTTTCCCATGAGGGCCGAGCGTACCCGCAGCGAAATCAAATTGCGCGTTTAAAGATCTTGAATAAACATTTCGCGCGTCGAATCCTACTCGATGCTGCACGAAGACGACGTTTATGGCACTTAAATGCGGGAACAGAACGGCATATTTCCTCTCAAGTAGTAATTACGGAGATAATTCGTATATTTTTAAATTAAATGGACGGAAGTATATGTTGGATTGGAGAAATTAACGACAATTCATATTAAATGTCGTGACAATCGCCATAAAGAATGAATAAAACATATGAAAGTATAGCTACTATCTGTTACAATATAGAATGTAAAAATTAAACGCAAAAAACGGTCTCATTCATGTTTTTTGTTTCGTTATAAATTCTCCCCCCCCCCCCCCCCCAGACAATGGTTCTCGCCAATAAGTGTTAAGTTACTGCGATTAACTTGGTTGCGTAAAACAGTTCATTATGCGACAGAAAAAAAGAGAACGCAACAAACAGTTCGGCTCGCTGACAGCAGTTTTCACGGGCCAACTTTCTTTCTGCAATAAAGTGGAACGCGAATTTCGTCAGAGACACGAGAGCGGTACACAATCACGTAGACGAGAAGTCAAGTATATACGACGACATGTAACGTTTCTACTTACGCCTCGCAATACGGCTGTTTGTTGAAACCCTTGTACGTCCGCATATTCAGGGTCATACCGCAGCCCTGACACTTGAAACATTGCTTGTGCCATATCTGTAACAAGGAAATGCTGTTATTGACATTCCGCATTAGTTTGTCAGATTAACGCATATGGCGTAACACAACGCAGCGCGGAAGAAATAAAAAAAAAAAGTTTAATACAACTCTCAAATTTTCGAATTTAAGTCGGCATAAAATTTAATTGGCGAGTTACAATCTGATATAATGTTATGTGCAGCATATTTCGTCATCAATGCTTTCGGCGGTTACATCGACGACTATTACAAAAGTGCTTCTATAAATATTAAAAGTTTGTCTTCTACGAATCTGATTATGAGATGTAACCTATTAAATTTTCTACGCATCTCTTTGGAACCAATATATTTATAAATTATTTGCTTTCACCAAAATAATTTCGTCACATAAAATTTTATTGCACTGCACTTCAGGGAAATAAACGTCAGCGATAAATAACGATTGGTATTATTAACAGTGATAACATTACGGCACGACAATGATATCTCGCGTTCTTATTCGCAATGTTATGGGTTGCCAATATTTCATAATAATGATATCGATATGAAAGCAATCTAATTTCTTATACAGATAATCATATGACATTAATGAGGTGCAGTTGTCATAATTTTTTTGCCGTAATCTTTCTCTCTTAATGAGATATTCTTCGAAATTTAATTGCCGAAATTAATTACAACTGCTACGGAATCCTTTTTTAACGAAAATATAATATTTTGCTAGAAATTTAATTATCACAGAAATAAGTTTCAAGTCAGTTGAAAGTTTTTGTTTCTTATTTGATACATAGTAATTCGAAAAAAATTTGACCAAATTATTCATCATACTCAAAATATTCTGCTTTCAAACCAATATTAATAATTGCATACAGTAATACGAAATTGTTTCAAGCAAAATAAAATAAGTAAAACTATAAACTAAAGATGTAAAAACAAAAATGAATTATTATTAGTCTTTTGAACAAAACGATAGAACTTTCAAATATTTCATCCAACATGTATAGAGAAGATAATTATTTTATTAACTATGACCAATGACCTCGTAAATCACTATTAGCGATTCCGCTGTTTTGTTCTCAGAGAATCATGAATAAATAACAATGTATTTCGACCTAATTCGCAGAGTTACGAGCTGATAAAGGTAAGAAGAAATACAATCGTTTAACACTCAAGATAAAATTCTCTGGATGTTTAATAATAGCATTGAAAATGCATTTATTATAACCCTTCCGTCTCGAGAAGGCTAAATATATTTAGTTAGATCCTGAATAGCACTCAACCTTGTCACGTTATACTCGATAAGCCATTGATAAATAAGATACATGGCTTTCGTGGTAAGTGCAACGGGCATTAACCAAATATGCCTGCTGCAATCTAGCAGCTGTGCGTATCATCATCCTTCCATAATCTCTCTCGCAAACATTACGAGACACATTAAGATTCTTCAAACCGGAATGATGATGTGCGAAACATTATTTCGAAGCTTACAGTAAGATATAACTAATGCGAGTTCGCTTGATGCTTCGGCAATTTAATCCTAGATTTGGTAATACTTCATGATAATCTCTCTAAGTAGTTAAACATCAGGTATCGGCAAGTACAGTATTGTACTTTATTTGATATTAAATTAATAAATGTATTGTACAACATATACCTCTGTTTTCATTATATAAACTTAATTCATACATAATATGTAATACTAATTTTTAAAAATTCTTGGTTATTATGTAAAGTTTTTTCTTATATTAATTCTTTTAAACAATATACATGTATCAAAAAAATTATATTAATTTAAAAAATTTTACGCGATTTCTTATATTTATTCAATATTTTTTTTACATTATTTCGAATTTATATATTATACTTATTATATCGAGTTTAAATTCAAGTCAACATGAAACTATATTATTAAAATAAAATTAAGGCGATTGCCTTTACAAAAGTGAATTTAATTTTCCACAGTAAGAAGCTTTATTACAACTAAGATGAAGCACATGTACGGCTTTATTCATTGCGTCAAAACATATATTAAGTTAATCTAGACAATCGAAGGTCATCGTAGTCATATCGAGGCCCTCGGCAATCGGCAAGGCCGTTCTCAGGAATCAACAAAGGTTACAGATCGCGAGAGAAGGCCGTCCCCGACAACTTGATCTCGATAGTCTCGAAACATGAGATGATTCATTACTATGAAATGTGAATCAACTATGCAATTTCCTTATTATCCCGTGTAGGAGAACGGGGGAGAATTAGTAGCTTATAAACTATTAAATATCTTTTAGCGTGAAAAGCAAAATAATAGTCTAGTGTTGGAACGAAAATATCATATACATTTCGAGAATTTCGAAGACGTCACTTCAAGAGATACACTCATTATCTATTCTCCTATACGTTTTACATTTGTTAGTAGAACACGATTTTCTCATAAGACTTCCTTCGTTGCAAAATAACATCGCGAGCAGGAAGTTGAAGGCACGCCGCAATGTTTTAATGATCCTTTCGAAAGCCGCATACATTAGAAAATAGTTGCGAGGACAAAAGGGAGCGGATTCATAAAACAATCTTGTGAGCCTTTAAACTAGTTTTTATATTTCATAATTTTCAATAAATTATATAGTATAAATAACTTCTTGAAACAGCTGTTAGAGAAGTTGTCTTAGAAAAGAGAAAATCATATTCCTCTTTATTGACAAATATCAATAAAAAAGTAATCATTTTATTCAAAAAAAAGTCAATTGGTCAATAATTACGCGTCAATAACACCAATATTTATTTTAACTGGAATGAAAGGCTAAACCGAGGTGACAAGCAAAAGCATGATTTTCATTGTGCATCGCAAGATCGAAACGTCACGAAGAAGAGTATTATCAAACAGTGAAACTTTAATTAATGCCGTAAAATATCAGCAAACACAATCGTATTGAAACATTGTCGGGACAGAATTTCTTTTTTTTCGAAGCGCGGCACGTTTCGATTTCTAGACGGCGAGGTCACCGATGTCAATTCACGAGACAATATCGGAATGCGAGTGGTAATGAATGCAACGGTACCTTATTTGTATCGTGCGATCGACAAGATACATGTTATACTTGTAAGAAACATGACTGTATTGTTAGATAGGTATGCATATGATTAGAAATTGACCTCATATTTTAACATTCATACATGATATCTTGTAATAAAGGTATACAATAAGAAAAGGTTGCAGTGTGCACTAAAATTAATATCGTATAAAAAAAGCAAGAAAGCAGACAAAGATGAATCAAGATCCAAAAGATCCAAAAATTTACAAAAACGCACGAGACAATTCTATTTTCTATCATGCCAAAATAAAAATGTCCGGATAGAAAATAATTAAATTATATTGTGTGCAAATGTGACCATACATGAGCTTGCTTTTGCAAGATTGTAATGTACAGAGTTGTTCGAGCGCACAATCCTGATAAGAAATCTGCATAGGGAGAGAACAACACTATAGAACGGCTTTCTTGATCGAGCACTTTCATCCGATTTCGGAATGTTTTTCGCCCGTGCAAGGCTCTTGTTTCGCAAGAGATATCTTATTTATAGTTGCCGTATATACAGTGTCCTGGATTAAGAAGAGAGCGGTCAGCGTGCGGCAAAACCGCTTATATCTCTCTCGAATATGCCCGACGTTACATGCGCGCGCGACGGCGCTATGGAATATGACCTTAATTATGCGCTTAGGTGAAAAGCGATTTAATGCCCCGATACGCATAAAAACCTCAAGAATCCGATAATGATCGCACTCGACTGCTCTAGAACACTATTCTTATCGTCGATGATTTGCAGTAAGATAGAACTCCGTGATTTGTTTACCGCCGAACCGCCAGCAGCCGGTATTCATTACACATAACATGTAATTATACATATAAATTATTTCTAAAAGATATTTATTCTGTTATTTTTCATATTAAGTACCATATTTATAGCAATTATTATGAAGCCAAATAAATCATAAGTTGCTGTATGAAATTCGTTACGATTGCGTTACTCGTTAAAAAAAAAAGGGTTACATCAACAGCATGCATGGAAGTATATTTTCGTCGAAAAGCCAAGGAAGAATGGCGCTTAAATCGATACTATCGCCGAAAGTGAAAGTTCAGCTACATAGTGAATTGTCGAGTAAGTGGCAATCGGTTGAACAATGACAACCGATCTCGCCTGCCTTTCTAACGAGTTGGATATTGAACATTATGTGATACAAATTACTTTATTGAATATTTACGTCAATTGCAATCATGGAATTAAATCTAATAAAAATATTTTAAATATTCAATCGGTAAAATCGATCAAAAATCCATTGTCCAGTAGAGGATCTATCTAAATTAGTATAGCTTTACAAAAAAATACATTATTATTTAAAAATGAAATATTGGGATATTGCTTGTTACATCACATAATCTCTAGTGCAGAATTATCGAGGTTATCAAAGCCATTAGATGTGACTTCGTATAGGTCTTATCTATTTGATTAGAATTCATCATGTTACCACAAAGTTATCATACCAGCAGAATGATATCGCTGTTAAATTGTGTCTTATGTTCTTCACTTGTTAGTACAATTCCCAATAAATTGTCTTTCGTGATAGTAAAATAGATTAGAATTCATTTATCAATGGGCTGCAAAAAAAAACCGTTAAATATTAAAAATAGCTTCACTTTTTCCTGCATATTTGAAGAATGCCATGTGTGTGTTCGCGTATGCCATGTGCCTTCTATGTAATCGCTACATTCACGCCTTCGCAATTGACAATGGGAAACAACCGGATGCCGCACCGCATCGTTGGCATAGCAGGAATACTTAATGACTAAATGACTAAAAAGCCCCGGTTCCAGAAAAGTGAGAAGTTTAATCGGATTGCGGTCAACTGAACGCTATGATTAAATTGAATATCCAAAGCTTGCGCAGCAATAACGAACTTATAAATAATTCGAAATATATTCGAGGATATTAATGTGTGATTAATGGCAATCAATGAAAAAAATAATGAATAATAAAAATTAATAATTCAATGATTTCGTTCGCGTGTAAAAAAATGCAAATACCCGTGACAATTTCAACATGTTCACATCGATGTAAACACGTGATGTTTCGGCTGCATAAAGTTGTAAATGTCTTATCAGTATGATACGGCATTCTGCCGTGAATTCTTCGAATCGGTGAATTTCTCGATTAACGGAGAAGCAACAGGTTTAGATCGACCCCCACCTGTTGTAACTGGGCACGCGAAGCCCACGCAACGGGGTAGCTTCAGCTCATAATTCATTGCAGTTTCGCTGCGAGTCGATCGCTGCATATTCATATCATAAACGATATTACCTCTTCATATTCGCAAATAAAATATTTTCAGAGAATGTCAAAAATAAGTGAATAAATCAATTAGTTTATGGAATAATATAAACATTAACATACATATTTTATGTATAAAGTTGCACAGTACAGAATAATTCAGACCACCTGTGCCAATCGTTTTTCTCAAAAATATGACGCCATACGGAATTATGGAAAAAATTTTTATTACTAAATGAGCACTCAAGCTAATCACTGACGATGATTCTAATGTCTGAGAGTTCCTCATTTTTTTTCTCTCCATTTTTTTTCTTAATTTGTTAAGAAATAATAAAAGAACCTCAAAACATTACTCGCAAGACTGCGCAAGACTGCGGTCAAAACAATAAGTATATATTTACGATTAAAAAGACCTATTAGGCACGAGAGATAAGAGGGGAGATTGGGAAACGACAAATAACTCCTCTTCACTAATAGAACGTAAATTAATCGTTCTAGGTCCACATAACTTAAATCGCGCGTGCCACATAGAATGCGGGTTGCACAATGAGAAATAAAAAAACGAATAAGTTATATAAAAAGTATAATAAATTTAAATGTTTTTAAGTACGTCAATATCTTTACTCATATCTCTCGTATCTTTTATCATTCATACTTCTCAAAAACGTCAATAAGTATCTTGCAATAAGTAATCTCTGAATAATGCAATAATTAAGAAAACGCAAAATACTAAAAAACAATGTATATATAATAAGTATTTATTATATATGTAATATTAAAAATTTGCATCCTTAAGATAAAAGAAATAAAATACATATCTGTCTAAAAAGCGGCGTATGGTAATATAAAAATTATGGATTTCTCGTCTAAGAATAAAAATATATCGATTAGATTAGGTTTGATTGATTGGATTAAATTTGATTACATCATTAGAATGTAACGCAAAGAAAAATAAATCAGAAGGCACTGCTGCAAGTTTTCATAAAAGAATTCCTCGTCGGACGCGAGGAAGAAGCCGATTAGCTACGAACATTTTCCTTCATTAAACCCTTCCCCTTAATTTTTCCTCGTGCACTTTAATCCGTCTTCGGTCTGTTGACCACATAATGTAATGCGTCTCGTCTCAATTCCTTCTTATATCACACCGCTCTTCAATTTCTTTCGTTTCTCTCTTCTTCTCCGTTCCTTCGAGGAGACGGGAAAGAGACGCAGTTGCAATTTACAACCGCAATTTCATGAAACATTGCGAACATGTGATGGCAACAGGCGTAAACTCGAGCGTAAACAACGATTTACATGTAAAAGTGCGTAACCGTGCGTAATTTACAAGTATTCCAAATAGGCAAAAAGATATATATTTTAGACAAAAAAATATATGTATATACTATTTTAAATAATATTGCATAAAATAGCTTCAATAAGAATTAATTATTATATTGTTTCAAAGATATTTAATTGCTCTTGCAAACTAATTGTAAGATAAAAAAGAAACTAAAAATGAAAATCGTTAGAATAATTTATTCAGAGCCCAAAGAATTTAATAGCACAATTTCTATTAAGCTTAAAAAAAAATAGATCAACTAAATAGGTTCATTATCAAAATACTTTTTTTTTATTTTGCTTTACAAACCTAACATTGTGTTCTCTTCATATTCTCTTTGCAGGAGACACCAAAAATGGATGGAGCGTGTGATAAAAGCATGCAACGCGCGAGAAGATTTAGAAAACCAACGTGGCGATCGTACAGCATGATACACATCCAAATTTAGGATCCTGACTTCCTCTTTCTCCTCTCGAACCTCTAAAGTTCGTTTTCGAGCGCGGAATGCTGCCCACGCGATTAAAAAATCTCGTTAACTCGTCCAGCGAGTTTTATTAACCCTGTAATACGAGCTATATAAATAAGATACTTTTTAAACATATAAGTATATACATGTATATATTTATATACGGTTCCTTCTTCTAATAAGTTTTGTATTATGGTCAAAATAATTATATGGTAAATAATAAAAATAAAATTATAATTCCTAATTAATCAGAGTGTTCTCTTTTTATACAGAGAAACTGAAATTTTAATGGAAGTTTACAAACTTCTCTCATTCAAGGATTAAATAAATAGTAAGTAACGTATTTATGTATTCGCGAGCGTGTATCCGGACGAGATACGTAGAAATAAATAAAAAACAAAGTTAATTACAACTCAAACTCTTTTTCAGAGTAAGTAATATATTAATCATAAAACATTAAATTTTATGAGGACTTCGTGGTAAAAAACATAAATATAAAGATTAACGATTATTATTATCATTAAACGACAGCGAACGGATTATTCTAACAGACGTGCTCTGACATAAGATTCCAAAGTTCGCTCCTAAGTTTATTTTTAACGCAGAAAGAAAAATTAATCTTTGGTGCAAAATTATAATCTGCGCTTATGGAAGTAAGATCTTCGGCGTAAAAAATGATGACTAGAGAATTTCTCTCTCTCTCTCTCTTTGTTTCGTCTTTTTCCGTCTCTCTTTCTGTATGCAGAGACCGTGCTCAGTATCGGTCATTCAACGTAAGGATAAACGAGACGAGAAATATCGCGGCGAATGGAACTGAGGACGGCTCGGCGAGCGGAACTAAACGAGAACGGTACATCCTGTAATCTATCTCAAAAAAGTTTCGATCCGCTATAATGTGCCAATCTTCTCGACATCTCGACAACGGCCGCGAGAAAAAAAAACATTAAAAATTTATTAATTATAAATAAAATATCTCTTTACCGTCGTAAAATTAATTCTTATACGACATCCTTCCGAAACGATGTGTGCTATACTACACAATAGTCTTGAAATTGTGTAATAACAATAATTGATTAATTATTTAATTTTAAAGAGTTAAATTCTCAATAATACAATTTCTCTCTGTTTAAAATTCTGTTATAATAGTAAATAACTGAAAATAAAAGACTATTAAAATTGTAAAATTAAATTTGCGAATATATCTCCTTGAAAAATGAAATATTGCATTTGCATGGCTAATAGATATGAACTTAAATTTATAAGCCATTTCAACAGCAAATATCGAAATAGCGCAAAATTGAAAAAAAAAAAATCTTTATAATTGGCTGACTAATTTCAGATTCTCCGGTCTCTCGCGCGAATAAAGTCGGATAAATTAGCACAGCGAATAGAAGTAAATAGGAATTGCACGTCACGGTCGTTCACGATAAAAATACTTGGCTCGCAAGAATCCGTAGAGAACTCGTTCACAATTTTGAGCAAAACGCGACTCATAAAGCCGGCATTTCAAGGCTTATCCTCGAAAGCGGAAGTTGGTACACACTGTGAATGAAGCAAAAGAGTATTTGTTACAATCCGCTTGAATAGCGGTTAGAGCGAGATAAATTTTAACGATATTTATTTTGAATGGTGCCTAAAAGAATTCACAGAAACGAATGAGGCGAATAAACAAAAAGAATATCATCTCGGTGCCTAAAAATTGCCTGAGGGATAGTCAATGTATTTTACAAGTACATACATAACTTGTTAAGCAGATATATGTATAATGGAATACCGTTACATTATGCAACACATGTTAGAGATAATACGTAAGTAAAGTCTCAACTGATATTCTCACACAAAATGTTGCGTTACATATATCGTTACTGCTTTAAAAAAAACGTTTGGAAAATATTTTACTACGAACGCGAAATATACAAACGTATTTATAATTAAAATAAACGCACGGATATGCCTCTTTTAATTTTCTACTCTTTTGTACACTACTTCTTGTTACTTCCTCTAAAATTGTGCTATCTATTGCCGCATTTGTAATTTACTTTTCCATGCGTGGACTATACTAAAGGGTAAAACTGTGCAACTATGTTAGGCCTTCCGCAATCTACATTTATAGATACCAGTTATAACGTTCAGTTGAACCATTGCAATCGGTTCGCGAACGGTACATCCTGCCATACTCCCACTTCGTTTCTACGTATCTCGAAAAATGCTGCGTACCCGTTCTATGCCATACTATAAGCGAGAGACTACACATCTTACAACGATTGGAAAAGCAAATCCCAGACAATATGGGTGCTACGTTAACACGCGCTAAAAAATATTTAACGTGGACGCAATTTTAATGCTTACTCAGTTCTATAAACTCATCTTTATATAAACGTTATTAAATGTTGAGCGAATTTTAAGAAATTTAAAAGCGAATGCTAAATTCTATCGGCTAATCCTATCATTATTATATTTAGGTATTTGGATCTTCTACAGGTCTCAAATTAAATCAGGTAAACATTACGAAAACAGAATCGTCGACATTGAAATTCCTATTCTTCAAGAATAATGAATGTGAAAATAACAAAATGAAATAAAACATTTTGAATTATCGTCTAGCCTCTATATCTTTATTTATCGCGCTCAAAAAATGCCCAAAATATGGCTCTCTAATATTTATACTTGTTTGTTATTTTTAAGCTAAAATTGCACCGTTCATAGTTTCTCTTTTCCTTTCCAACATGGAGAGAAAAAGAGGAAAGATGAACGGTGCGGGAAGTTTAACTAAAAAAAAAAAATAGATCTCTTATGTTCATTTTTACCAACGTAGATTAACTTTAATCTCGGTTTAACTTATCTTCAATTTTTTTTCCAATTCTTAGAATTCGAGAAAGATAGAAGGCAAGTTAAACCAAAATTAAAGTTAATCTACATCGGTAGAAATAAGCATTTTAATCAAATTTTTAATCAAATTTCATGTATACTCTCATCACAATTTGACAACTATCGTACACAGATTTTATTTATTCGATTTGAATTGAAAACAAACACGAATTCATATTTTCGTAACGGTCCACTAGCTTTTAATGTATTCAGTACAGAGTTAATCGAGTTCGCAACAATGTACATACAACATCCGGAATGTCCTTGCATCTTTGTGACACACGGTGGGGACCTATCTCGGCAGCCTTCTATGCATCAAGCGTACTTTGTTCGCGTCGCGGGAACGGCGCGGCGCGCAACAAGTGGATTTCTCGAATTCTTTCCTCGATTGGGTATACATCCCGTTCTTCTGAAAACTATATATACATATATATTTCTTTGATTTTTCAAAAGTGAGTCAAACTGAACGAAACCTCTCCTCCGTCGCGCCGCGCCGCGCCACATCGAGGCGCAACAAGTAGACAACTCCCTTCGACTGATGCAGAGCGTTCCATAACGTTAAACACGCGTGCATCACGCACGCACGACGCGAGGAAGGCCGTCGATCGGTAGGGCACGAAGGCCGCCACTGGGCCAAGCCCTACTCAATGGGGTCGAACGGGAACGGTACATCTCTCCCGCTCCTTCCCGGCGGCGAGCGGCACTCCTTTCGAGCATCAGAATTCGAAAGGGATCCCGCTTTCTCCCGACACCTCGCCGATCCCACCCTAAGAGCGTCAAAGGGCCGGGCCGGACTCTCTACGTACCTTGTCGAGGCACTTGAGCTCCTCGATCGGATAGACCGTCTTCTCGCAGCGGGCGCACGTCTTGCTCATCTTTAGTCTCCTCTTCCTTCTCGGCTACACGATGTCCTCTCTGCCGCGCACTTCGCCTCTTTCCTTCTCGTCGCCGCCTTCACCACTATTCACGCTCACACTCGGGCTGCTATCCACGCACGCACGCACGCGATCTCTCTCTCTCTCTCTCTCTCTCTCTCTCGGCGATGCTTCTTCCGTTCCTCGAGGTATCCGAGACACCGACTAAGAGATGGTACGCACGACACAGGACGCACGCACGCACGCTCGTATTTTACGTACACACACGCGACGGAGGCTCGGTATTACACGTGCGTGGCGTTTGTACACTCTATAGCGATACCGCCGACCGATCGTCGCCGTTGCTGGACGACTGCCTCGGACGGCTGCTCGCTCGCGAAAATCCGGCGGGAAAAACTGGCCAGCGACAAGTCGACCGCGTATCTTTCCGCGACTGGCGACTCGACGGCGTCGGGCTCGTAACGCGCTCGTGTCCCGTTCTACGTCTTTATCTCTTTCACACTTACTCTCTTTTTCCTCTCTCTCTCTTTCCTGTCTCCGTTTCGCTCTTTCTCTTTCTCTCGCTCTATCCTTCCTCGACTCGCACGAGATTCACGGAAACGACAGCGGGAAAACCGTCAAACTCACTGCCGCTCGACCGCCAGTCGCATCAAACCGCACTGCCCTCTCGTCCTCGCCTAATCGCAAAAAAAGAGCCGTCAAATGACAGCGATGGTGGGATGCAGGCACACCGCGCTAGTCAACGCGACGACTCGCCGTGCACTGCGAAGTACGAACGCGTGCGTCACGTGGTGTAGCGACGACGTGCGCGATTGGCGGAGCACGAGCGGTGATTCAGGACCGGCTAAAATCACCTTCCTACTTCCACTTCGATTAGCAAAGGCGCAGAAAATTGAGAAAACTTTGTAATAAAACAACTTCTTTCTATTTTTATATATTGATTTCAGTCGGAATGCAAAAAGAAATAAGAACTGTATCAACTTTCGCGACATTCGCGCCGAAAATTGTAATTTTAAAGAGATGCACCAAAGCAAAAGAAATTTTCCTAAAATATTTATAGGATATATTAAGATTTTCTTTCCTCAATTGAACAGCACAAATTAAATAAAACGTTCCTTTACCTGCCTGTGAAAGCTGACGATGTTTTAAAAACATTTCTTATTAATAACTAATATTATAGTAACATATATATACACATACAACAAATAAGTATTAGCCTTATGAAATTTAATATTTATAAATTTAATTTTTGACAGACTTTATTTTAATTAACGCCACTCTTTAGAAATATTTTACTGTATGAATGAAATAATGATATGCATAATAAAATCGTCTACTACGTTAGTCAATGTTAGCAACTTAAATTATCTCTACTTTACGAATTTGTTTACTTTCTTTGTTATTAGCAGAGAGAAACCTAAGAGTGGCCATCCCGGCCTTTTTCGAGGGACCGATAATTTGGCCGAGCATCCGCGCCAAACGTAAACGTAGAACTACGTGGCCATTACGTTCATTGTCAATAAATCATTTTCGTGCATGGTATATCCGTGCTACATCCACTTTTTGTCCATTGTCGATAAATCACTTTTTGATGTTTGCATGCTATATATAACTAGAATTTATGGATGTTCCGCGAATTTTATTAATAAATTATTAATAACAGAGTAACCGCAATTATTTATTTGATTGGCGCATTGATAAATGGAACGGACAAATTGTTCATATACGCAGGTAGCTTAAAAATTCATTCAGAATTATACGTTGACTGAAATCAATATATGCGATGATATATCTTGTTCGAAAGAAGCTATATCTTTATTATTGTATTGTATTGTCACGACACTGATGCGTTAGCGCAGTCAATCGAAATACTTACATTATAACAAATGTCAAATATTTTATTTGACAGGATAATTACCATTAACTATTAATTGCACATGGTTTTGTCTGATAATGCACAATTTAATTTTCTTTAATAATCTGATGCTATATATGAAGTGATCGCTATCCGTTTATTCAAGTGTCGCCGCACGAATAACGAGGCGATCGATGTTGTATATTATGATTTGTTATATTATAATGCTGTACTATATCGATCGAATAAAATATAAGAATTAAATTTATATTTTATATATTTTATCATTTTTCTTACAGTTGGTTGTATTTTTTGTGGAGAAATACGATGTATTAGCATTAAAGATCTAATTGGAAATAATCTAATTATCTCAATAAAAAATATTATTTCAATATTAATAAAACACTCGTTTTATAAAAACAAGAGTACAATGTATAGAAGTCACAAGATTATTTCGAATTAAAATATAATATTAATATACATCATTTTTTTTCGTACAAGATATTTTCTTATTATAAAAAAAATGTGTTTAACTTTTAATCTAATATTTATGTTGTAATTTAATAATTTATAATCACACAATTATTATACGAATATATGTATTTATATAAGTATGATAAACGAAGCTTCGATCCCTGTGAGCTCGACAATCGATCAAATGAGTCAGCGCTCGGTACGACTGCTGCGCGGGAACGGCCGAGTCATAAGCGCGCCGGGCGCGCCAACTTGGCGCCGCCTACCGCTGCCGAGCGCCGTCGAGCGCCGCGCGCTCACGCTGAATATTATTTTCAATATATCACGAATTTTTATGTTACAGCTTTCCATCGCTCGAATCAATTACTTGTACTTCAAATTGTCAATCTAATAATGATAACGATAATATACAAGTGACATTTAAATTACCGCGATAGATTTTTCCTGCGAATGTAAAAGAATCGCGTCGGCAACTTTGCGCGAAACGGCATCGTTAATTGGTAAATATATTTAATTATCGTTCACTTGTATTTAGTTATATCTTGGAGTATTCGAAATCCGTGCAATGCGAATTTGCTCATAAAACAACGAAATTTCGAAGCTTCGCGTATCGATCAAAATCTATGGCGCGAGCTGCAGGGAGACTATCGTCACGCGCTCCACGAGCGGTCCACCTTTAATTTTAAATCGTATTCAATCATTCGTAATATATGTACGACAAAAGAATAATTACTATCGACCATTTAATTCATTCATTTCATTATACAGAGAATTTAGGTAATTTGTTGGACAAAGCGCAAAAAAATGCGCGAGCGCGTAGTATTAAAAAAAAAAATCACGCAGCACTGCAAAATATTAATAATGTACAGTTTTATACAATTTTACATAAGATTTATTTTACATTGACAGATAGTTTAATTTTACATAAGATTTAGATTTAGATAAGAGTTTGAAGACTGTGCATATTATTTTAATTAATTAATTTTCGCGCAAAGTTGCTGACACGATTCTTTTACATTCGCAATTAACGATCGCGATGCCGTTCAGCTCGAGCTCGTCTATCTTGCGTCGGTCGCATTCCGTGGAAAGACGACAGAAATTCGAAAGTGGAGACAACTTCAATTACGATTGATTTTTACATTTTTAAAATATTTTAAAATAACGTTTAGTAAAATAATAAGTAAATTTTAAATGAACGGATTTTAATTAAACTTCTTAATTACTTACTTAATTATTATTACTTACTTAATTATACTTAATTATTAACTTAATAAAACTTCTGCCGTGCGTGTCGGAAATATCGGATAGAATGCGTTTTTATATCGACGTCCTTTATACGTACGCGTATAAAGGATTATATTATTACAACAGCTCCCAAATTTATTTATTTATATTACATATATTAAAAGACTTATTGTTATAAATTGAAATATTTTTAAATGTAGCGTACACAAGGGATAGAATATTGGCAAGATACTTAGTCATTACGTTACTTGTTAGAATAAATTTAATTGCAGATTTTATCGGTCTTAAATTCTATTAAAACTAATCAAAGTTAACAATTCACAAAAATTATATCTTATATAATTATACTTATTATCTTTGTACTTCTATGTTTCAATTTGTATCAAAATTTTGAGAAAAATTTTTGATAGGACACAGAGCTGAGATTTATGAGCTTGCTTTTAAATAACAGATTATTCCTGCAAGACAGAAGTCATTTAGCTACTGCCTATCAACTGGTGCCCTCTGCAGGTTGTGGAACACGTACGAGTAATGCAGATTTATAATCGCACGATGCTAAAGTGTAGGATAGATAAATAACACAACTTTTGTAAATAATACCAAGTATAAAATTTGTTTACTTCATTCGAGACAATGTATACATTATTTTAATAAAGCTTAATATAAAAATATTGTCAAAGCTCCTCAATTTTTACCTTTAAGAAATTGATACACTACGCTGAAATCCTTATTCGAGAATCCTTGAGCGATGACTGCTCTATAAATTTGATGCGCTAGAGAACCGAGAGGAATCGGAGCTTGTGCTCTGGTCGCGGCCGATTGCACCAATCCCAGGTCTTTGGCCATCAACGTTGTCCCGAAACCACCCTACATTAATAAATGTATCGTTAGCTTCTTAATTATACAGCCCTTAAATGCACAAATAACATCAATTATGATAATGAATGATAATATTCGAATAAATGCGATAAAATAACGTTCTACTTAAAGTTATTCGCTAAAATAAATTGTAAGAGTTCTTTAAATATGTAAATAAATTATACAAGCTATTCAGTTTTGTAATCGAAAATGTTGCAACATTTTGCAACATTTAGCTTTCTCGAATCTCCCAATTCCGATTGGAGTTCTGCTTCTGTGAATCAGTAGGGTACAAAAATAAGATCAAATCACACAGAACCCTTCTCAATTACCTCGTAATTCTTCGAACTGGGAACATTGGGTAGAATTCCTGGAACCGGATTGTATAGATCGGAAGACCAACATCTGCCTGAGCTGGAATTTATAATGTCCGTCAATATCTTAGCGTCCAAGCCCAGTCTAAAATTTAAAAATCAACTATTGATACGTAAATGCACGACAATCACGAGCGCATGCACGGCACTTGTCACTCACTTTTGTCCAAGGTTGAATGCCTCGGCAGTGCCAATCATACTAATGGCTAATAACATATTGTTACACAGCTTAGCCGCCTGTCCCATGCCTACGTCTCCGCAGTGCACTATCCTAGATCCCAGGGCTTCGAGAATGGGTTTCGCATCGTTAAAATCTATTTCCGAGCCGCCCACCATAAATGTCAATGTACCATCCCTAGCTGCATTTATTCCTACAATATCGATGCGATTTAACAGTTATTTCTTACTTTAGCAATGTGGAAAAATCGTGGGTCAATAAATGAGCGATAAGATTATTACTGTATCAAATAAAATCTACTATCTTCTAATAAAAAAAATTATTTTAAACTGCACAAAATCTTCATCAAGTAGTCATCAAGTAAATTTAATCAATTAATAAAAATAGCAGAAAAAGAGATAGAAAATAACTGGTATAATAAATTCAAAAATAAAAAAACAAACAAATAAATTAGTCTACAAGGACTACATCGAAGTTGAAAGCATTACAATAAATTTAAAAACTAGTTTCAAATATGCACGTATTTTGTTGAACGTTAAAATATACCTCCTGAAACAGGACTATCAATAAATCTCAAATTATGTTCCCGAGCTTGCGATGCGACCAACTGAGACACCGATGGATCCACGGTACTGCTGTCGATCAGTAGAACATTGTCCTTCGCTGTACTAAAACCAAATCAATGATAAATGAATTGATCGCAAATTAATATATAATATATTTGATTAACAAATTTGATGGAGTTTAGAAAATGCTGGACGTCAAAATTGATTTTTACCTAAGCACGCCGTTCTTGCCGGTATATACATCAAGAACGTGTTCATTCGAAGGTAACATCGAGATAACAACTTCAGTTTGCCTTGATATTTCGGCTGCACTTGATGCACAACCTGCACCCGCCTCCACTAAATTTGTTATCGCCGATTTGTTTACATCATATACAGTGAGCTCATATCCCTGAATGTAACAATTAATTATTAATCATTTAATTAATTAAATATTATTAAAAAAGAACATTGACTCATCGAATGTAACTTTCCATTACCTTCTTCAATAAATTTCTCGCCATATAAGCACCCATGTTGCCTAATCCAACAAACCCGATTTTTGAATAACATCTTGTTGCTATATTGACACAAGACATTTAATATTAAACACAGTGTATCTATTTCGCAACAATTAAAAAAATTGAATGTTCATATATATATATATATATGTGTGTGTGTATCAAGTTGTATTTCGCAATTTAGATTTTTAGTTTTTAGAACGATATATAAAAGATAGTATCTATTAGCCTTTATCTACAACACTGACGTCTATTTAAATTTCAATGTGACACGTGTACAGGTGTGTCTATTAAAATGGAACAATTCAATATTACACAAATTCGAACCGTCGGTTACCAAAATATTCAAAGTGACAAAAAAACATGAAATACTCATGAATTTTCAAAAATTATAATTTAGCAATAAAAATAAAAATAAAAATTAGTTAAATACATCACTAAACACTCACACATTCAAGACCAAAAAAAAAAGAAAAAAAGCATAAAAAAATATAATCAAGATTTAGAAAATGTTTTTGAATATTTTATGTTATATATGTATAAAAACAAACATTTTTAATCAGTTCTTTACTTATGGCTTCCAAGTCATTTTCTCTCGTGATTTTAAATTTACATAAATCAATTTTAAAGAAAACTGAATAGTCAAATTAAATAATTTTAGCATTAAATATGTTATTAAAATTCTCATTTATTTATAGTAATGTTTTCTCAAGATAATTTTAACAAATTAATTTAGGATATTAAGCATTAGAATAACCAATCCTGTTAAAATGACAGATTTCAGATTTTTTTGTTTTAAATTGCTTAATTTAGAACAAAATTAATTAAAAAAGTAAATGAGGCACTTCTATTGTTAAATTTATATTAACTTTTGTTAAGATAAAAAAATGATTTATATCAATTTACTTTTCATCAAACACTCTAATTTCTCAATTCTGTATGTAGGATACCTAAATATACTAAAATCTGCCAAAATAACGAGTATAATAATTTTATCGTAATTTAATAATAAAGAATATACAGCAATAAAAAATTTGTTTATACCAGGATTTCCGATAAGTATTTCTTTGAAATTCTTGAATTTCTTTGAAAAACTTACGCTTTGCGTTCTATGTAGGAATTATTTTTGTTTTATTTAAATTTTTTATTATTTATGATTTATCTTGCTCATGTTAACGACTGATTATAATATTTTATCAATTTTTCAAATAAGGTAAATAACAGCATAGTGCAATAGACAATTCAGAAAAATTGCATTATCATTATCGATCCATTATCTATAAATCAATCATGCAATAAATACCTATTGTATTGTATTGTTGAACCTATCGTATTGTTGAAAAACATATCTATAAATCTATATATATTGTTGAAAAACATATCTATAAATCAATCATGCAATAAATACCTATTGTATTGTATTGTTAAACCTATTGTATTGTTGAAAAACATATCTTTTCTTTAATGCAAAATAATTTTCTTGCTCTAACATCTAATTGAATTCTTATTTTGAAATGTGGATAACAGTTTCTAATATATGTATAACACTAATTCGAAAATATTATTACAAAATATATTTATATGTTTCTTTTTTATGTGATTGAATTAGATAACTATGAAAAGAATTTTTATTAAAATATTAAATATCTTTATAATTAAATCTATTAAAATAATAAATAATCTAATATAAATCTTTGCCATTGAAAAGTTTATTAATTCATTATTGAATATTAAAAAATACAAAATAAAAAAACCTGTTTTTATTATTAAATATTAAATTAAATATTGAATATTAAATTCATTATTATTCATTCATTATATTAAATTAAATATTGAATATTAAATTCATTATTGAATATTAAAAAAATAAAAAATAAAAAAACCTGTTTTCAAGCATCCGTCTAATTAACGCATGTAGCATTAAGTATACATTCAATGCTGGTTATTCTAGTATTAAATAAGTGAAAATATTACCTATTGTTGTACTAGCTAACAATTTCGTACATATCATCGAAACACTCATTTCAAATACTTGTGAAAGTGATGAATCATAAAATGTAGCAAAAAATCGTGAATTTATGGTTAACGAAAATAATGCTGATTCTTTTGTTGATTAATTTATATCTGTCACAAAATTTGTTTTGCTAAGACACGTAATCAGCTGCTCGTTATCATATACCGAAGGAGAAGAAGAGAGAAAAGTAATCTTTTGCGAGGAAAAGGAGGAACTTATGTTAGGTTATAGAAGAACACTGTTGTGTCGTTGGCACAAAAAACACGCAACAGCAGCGACGTTCTATCCATGATTAAGCAAGAATATACATTACGTAACTTGATGAGAAATCAGAAACGATGGTTTAACGGCGGGCGATTCGAATGGACTTGGTAATTCATTGACAATTTATATTCTTGTTACGAAAATAACCCAGAGAGGAAACTTTTGTAATAATTGTGTTAAGATGATTCTGCAAAACGCATATCTTTTGCTAAAATAGAATTTTACAATTATAAGTTCTAAATATTGACAAAATAATGACGCCAAGTTATGTAAAAATAAAAAGTAAAAAAATTTTCTATTCTATTACTTAAATAATAATTGTACAATTTTATGCTGCAACGATTTTTACAATAATTACAAACTTAATTTCTGAAATGTATTCAGTAATAATTGTGCTAAGATGATTCTCACTAATGCTACAATTATATAGGAATTTATTTTAGGCATCAATTTTTTAAAGATTGCTACATATTGCAATAATTAAATTTAGAATTGTTGATTCTAATATTTAGATGTAGAATTATTACGCAATGTATTATACATTATATTTTAAAATTAAAATAAGGCTAAAATTTTTCTACATGCGTTCCTATCTGGGAAACTGTTCCACTCTCTGTCCTCAAAAGAAATTAATAATCACAATATATTTTTTTGCATCAATGTTCAAATAAGCATTATAATCATAGGAATAATATTTGAAAAATCTACTTTTTTACATCTATTCAGTCATAAATTGATAATTATTTGAATTTTGTGAAACGAGGTTTCTACGAGGCTCCAACAGCCTCGTGTTTTTTTGCAAATCATTAGTTCACGGCCACTAGTCGAGACCATTTGATCATAGAGCGATTAGAGGCACACGCGATAACGAATTATTAATATTCTTGCAGTACGTCGTTGTTATTTATGATGACAAACAATATATCAAGTATATCATATATATGTATATCTTGATATACAGTTATTATTATCATATTTCTATTGACCTGTTCCTTTCTTTTAGAAATATCTGTTAAATATAATGCCTTGCATGTTGTTGTTATAAATGATTATTCTATGACACACTGAGAAGTTATTTGTTTTATAGTTCTTTTTTTTGCGACCTATAAAAATGATGACATTAAATACATTCATGATAAAATACTATAAGAATACAAACTTTATTAATCTTAAAAAATTTTAATACTACCTGCAGTATCTGATGACAATTGAACGCAAATCTGTTTAAACTGTCGAACATTTGTGTTATTATTTGTTAAACTTCATTAAAAGAATAAATTATTCAGTTATATTAAAGTAAAGCATCAAATGCAAATATTCATTTAATCGTTTTTCTTAGAATTATTTGATGGTGTAACAAATATTAATTAATTAATTAAATCTAACTTTAACTAACTTCAATTAAACTTAACTTTTAACTTCACACTTAATTTCAATTTGATTGCAATTAATTTAATTATTATTAATTATTTAAACAACTGATTTCTCCATTATAATTAATGTCTACGATAATCTACGATATCGTTATACTGAATGACAACAAACATATTTGAAGCATTTTAATAATAGGTAAATGTATATTATCGTAAATCTTCATGAGTCAAATTGTTAGAAAGTGTTTAATGCACGTTTTACTGTATGTCATTATTTATTACTGTCCATAAAGGCTGAACATCAAGTATCTCCATGTAGATCAGTAGTACCAAGGACATCGCGCAATAGCTTATTATTAGACAACTCTTGTCGAGATAATAATCATGAATTCGTTATGACTTTAGTATCATTACTGCCGCGATGAAGTATGCTATCGATCAATTTTTTTATGGATTCCCAATTAAGCGCCATAAGCGACGTAGGCGAGAGATAATTGCGCATATGTTTTTTTTATTCGCCGCTAATATAATTACACTTATGTCAACCTCTGTTTGTCGTAGCTACATGTTTGTTCAGGGTTTGCTATCGAAGTAGTTATCTGCTGTCAAATTGCACCTCGAGTGTCTCATTGTATATGAAGCTACACGTGGGCTGCACATATGAGCATGCCCATACAGACACGTTTGCACCATCTCCCGTGCAATTCCATTTGGGTGATTCACCAAGTTCTGTCATTCCCATGTCAGACTTACTCGTGTTACGTACTTGCTGAGTGTAATAATCTAAACAAAAAAAAAACGAATTTTTGAGGAATTTGTGGCAGATAACGATAATCGAGCAAATCTACTTGTCTCGACAAATAATATTAATCAATTTAATTAAGTTTTATTTTAATCAATATTAATTTAGTATTAAATAATTGATCGCATTACTTAATATTCCAGTATGTCAAGAACGTAAGAAGATTGAAACTTTGCGTTTTGTTTAAACTGTTTTACATATGTTAATTTGCATGATATGTTACTTTAATAATGTTTCATAATTCTTTATAATTCTGAGAAATATTAAATATACAATGCAAATATAAATAGATGCCTAATGACCGGAATTATAATTATCATGCACATATACAGATGCAATATTCATTAACTTATAAGATAATATTTCTAATTTCTGAACATATAATTGTTTATTGACTTATATTATTTTTTAAATATCGTTAAGGATTATCTGCATAAAGATTAAATTATAAAAAGTATTTTGATAATGGTTCATCATGAAAGTGAGTTCAATGTTTGGTGTTTTATCACTCATCGTTATTCCGGTGTTAACTAATAAGAGCAATATCATGAAGAATTCCAAAGTGGAATCCTGGATCTCAACGGAAAATTTTACGACAATGATCAAGAAGTCATTTGTTTACTCTAAATGTTGTAATATTTTTTTAAGTGGTTTGTATGTGTGTGCGCGCACTTCCTATTTTATTTCAAAAAAGTAATGTGTAGTTTGTAAAGTAATTTTTTTTTAGAATCGGATTACGATGTGGAAGTATTATTCAATCAATTTACCAATATTTATCCGCATGAATATCTCCTACATAGAATTTTTTATGACTGTCAAGGATATTTCTTGCTCGGACCGACGGATAAGGAAATAGCAAAGGCTATGCGAGTGTAAATAAATTATCTAGTCTTAAAAATAAAAATGTATAATCTAGTAGATTATACGTATATTTAAAGAATAAAATGTATAATCTAAAAATATAAAATTTTTTTTAATAATAATAATGTAGAGATTAATAGAATTAAATTCAATAATAATATATAAAATATAGAACATGAATAAATATGAAATATAACAGACGATTAATTAAAATATACATATATATATATATATATTTTTTTTTGGCAGAGTACCTTCTTCAATCTCGACGACAGAAATTCTTGTTATCATCGATGGTGAATTGAAAAATACTTCGGAACTTTTTAATGTATCCTTATATGGAAATTCTAATGCAAATATTGTATCAAGATCTGGAATTTGGACTTTATCAGAAAACTATTTAGAACCTAGATTCTTTCTAAAAGTAAACAGGTATGCAATTTTTGTAATTTACTCCACGTGTCTATATTTCTTTCGTAATAAATTATATAATAGAAAAATATAAACACTAGTTTAAAATATTCTATATTTTTTATATCGGTGAAATGTTATATAAGCAAAAATGTTACATAGTTTGAATGGTATAAATTATAGTTACGATGAACTGATGTCTGAATTCAGAACGATTAATATGAGAGGTAGAGAACTGCAAATATGTACTTTTTATCAGCCACCTTTTTCCTACCTAAATAAAACAACGAAGAAAATAATTAATGGCGTCGAAGAAGAAGTTTTTCTAGCAGATAATGGTGAATAAAGTTATTTAAATTTATAATTAATCTAATCTTAATTATTATTACAATATTTGATATCAGTTAGTTAAATTTGGATAAAGAGTAAAGTGACAACGTGTTTATAAATCTTATAGATAAAGAAAAGGATGGAATAGAAGTAAAAATATTTCTCCTCATAGCAGAGAAATTGAATTTTACTTGGACAATACAAAAACTAAAAGGAAATTACCGGTAATATTGCGTATTCCAGGTTTTTTATTATGTTAATCTTTAGAGGATCGCAAAGCCATTATAATAATTATTTCATATAATAATTACTTATCTTTTAAGTATATACAAAAAAATATATCTGTGTATTTTAAACATATATTAAATATTGTTAATAATATTAACCAGAGATTGGATCGTGGTGCGATCTCCCTTCCTCCTTCCCAAGCGCGTGCTGCCAACCAAGTATTGTTTTTCTATGTATGTAATAAGGTTTTTTCTGCAATATACTAATCAATCAAATCATTAAAAATATTCAAGTCTGACTTCGTAATCGTATTTAGTTACCTCAAAAATCCATATAAATATTTCATTTTCGAAATTAAAAAATTTTTTATTTTTCTCCTTTCAGGACAGCAAAGCCACTAGTGGCTCAAGTTTTGACAAACACTTTGTATAAGACAGATTGACATTCATATATATATATATATATATATAAATTTTTGAGAAAAAGAACTGTTATATAATGTGTAATTTGCCGGTCCTCTAAAGATTAATGCATGCCATATATTAATTTTAGAAATAAATAAACTAATTTCTTATAGATACGGTCGACGCATAAATAATACAAGTTGGAAAGGAGGTGTTATCCAACTTATACGAGAAAAAAAGGTATAATTACTTGAATTGAAGTAATTTAAATTCTAATAAACATTATTTTTATAGTATAATTAATAATAAGAGCCCAATTTTGTGAATAAAAAATTAAAATTTTTTTATGTTTTCTTAAACTGAAAAGCATAGATTCTCCAATTATTCTATAGTTAAATATGAAAGTAAATCCCCCCTTCTCATTCCAGAAATAATCAATACAAAAGAAAACACATATCAACTAATAGCGCGAGTGTTTTATTTAATTAAAAAGTATTACAAAATTATAAAAATGCACATTTTTACTCGAAATCCTCATTTCTTTTCTTAATTTGAATTGACTACAACTTTATATGGAATGCTTTTATAGAATTGCAAAATATTATATAAGCTAGTAGAATAATAGTAAATAATAGCGATAAAAAAATAGTAAATGATAGCAATGAAAAAATTGAAGATTGATAGGAAGAATAATGATAGAGCGCGGAATAGACAAACATAAGCTAAGCAATAATAAGCAGTAATAAGCAAAAATAATATAAAAAATTGCAAAACAACAAGATCTGATGTATCAAAAAATACCGCAATTTAAATATGCCATGTGCTTTGATTGCGTCCACACTAAATAAAGCTGAAAAGAATCTTATTGATATACTCAAAGTCTATCTTAGACCACGTTCATTCTTATTAATGAATTTTTATCATCAGATCGACTGTGAATGTGCCCAATTTTTCAAATTTTTTAAATATTAAAGTAGTGTTATCCATTGACAATAACTTTTGAAACCGAAAATTTCTGGTTAGAAAATTTTTGTTTCCACTTTGCAACT
>JAJVSH010000011.1:1660513-1841612 GCA_021460005.1 Tetramorium alpestre
TATATAAATATATTAATACATTGCAGTTCAAACGCAGACGGTAGATGAACATTTCAAATTTATCCTAGAGGATAATAGTGTAATCGATCCAGAAGCACCCGACGTAACACCCAATGATCTTCCGGATTGGTATAATGAAAAATTGTTTAAAGAGTAAGTATTTATTTTGATTTAAAATATTAAAATATCAACAATATCAATAATAATAATGATTTATAAAGTAAGCAAAAACATTTTAATTTTTCGTATCAAACATAAAGAGAAAAATATCAAATTCTTAAAAAAGATATATAAATTACATAAATTATAGATACATAAATTTTTTACAAAAATAGAAACATGTAGAGCTATATAATGAGTGTATTATATTCAATCTTACAAGGAAATCTCGCAAACCCTGAAATTCAATTTTTAATGAAACTTAATAAATTTAATAAATATAGGTGAGATAAATAAATGAATTAAAAAATGTTTAGTTGATGCTAAAGAATGATTTAAATAAAAGATCCTTAAAAAATAACAGGGATTTAATCTTTTTTAAACATGTCTTGTAATCTAAATGAAAGATCAAATAATTGAAGTTACGTAACTTTTATACAAAAGTTTTATAGTCAAAATATCTCTATTTAATTATGCTATTTATTTTTTCTTCATCTTATTACAAGAATTATTTTTTAAAATTTATTCTTCCTTATGCAATTGCGCAATATATAGCCACGTAATTTCCATGTGTTGTACAATATTCATTTTGATATCACGCGTTTTACATTTTACGTTGATAATATACGTCACGTTCATAATATATTAATTAGTGTGATATTGTTAGAGATTAGGATATAATTAATGCATATGTTATACGTATTTTCAATATGAAGTATAAGCAATAGATATAACGTTTAATTATAAAGCGAAAAATTGTTCAGTTAGATAGTATTAATTTTTAAATCAAGGTATAATATTACACGTAAATATTACAAATGTTCATAATATATATTAATTTATTATATTAATTTTTGTCAATTAATATTGTCTATAAGTCAATAAGTCCTAAACTAAATCTACCGTATATCTTTTTAATAGCAGATTCCTAAAAACATTTTAGAACGAAAAACCTAATACAAAAATGTCAAGTACAATAATTTTTTAATGGGAATCGATTATATTTCATGAATGTCAGAGCTGAAATTGCACGCTCAGACATAACGAAATTACAAGTGATAAAAGTTTTCTTGCGTATAGTAACTAGGTAGTATCCTAATATTACAATTATCGTATTTTACAACAGCATTGTCATATGTTTTCCTACTTTTCAACGTATTGTACATACATACATTAGTACATTCTTTTTCAAATCACGAATGTTCTTTGTTACGTTTTTGTAAAATATTTACATCTTGGGACTTAATATTACCTTTTATGTTTAACTATCAATGTCACTTAAAAATTTCTTTCGGTTCGATTTAGAAAAACTTTTATTCTATACATTAAATAATGTGTACATTAGCCATAATGTTCATGTTAGTTAGCTTATATGTATACATTAGATATTATATCAAATAATACAATAATTTTTTTAAGATTGTCTATTTTATTTATAAATATTTATTACATTTATACAAAACATATTTTTAATATATAACATTTAATTTTAGAGCTCAAAACTTTTATAAGCGAAACATGTTATCAATAGTAGCAGCAAGCACAGTAGGACTCGTTCTAGTATTTACAGTGATGACAATATTAAAGGTATTAAAATTTTACATATTTAACATTTTTTGCGTTGTAACATTTGTTAAAATAAATATAAATATAATTATAATATATAAATATTAATTTTGTGTATTCAATTCTCTTTTTACATGATTTTACGTTCCGTTTAAGAAAGAAATCACATAAAAAGAAATCGTTTTATTTAGAAAAAAACCGCATAAAAAGAAAAACGAAAAAGAAACTACATAAAAAGAGAATTGAAAATTTTCATTTTTACATATTTCGATTGAATCGTGATTTCAGTCTAAAAATAAACTTGTTCTATGAAATATTGCATTTAAAAATTTATCATGTTAAATAAAATTTGTAAAAAAAAACATATTTATTAAAATTTTATTTATAAGTTATTAATTTTTTTAACAGATACTATTATTCACAAAACGAAGTAGTTCGGTGTGTTCAGCTTATAAGAGATATGTTGAAACTCTATTGCACATGCATAACTTATTAACATACGATCCAAATGATATAGATTCCAAGTAAGTTTTTTTTGAACTATCATTTTTTACTCGTATTTCTATTTTTTTTTATTATTCTTTTTTTTATTCTTCACAATATAAACATAATATCACAAATCACTTATTATTAAAATGCAATTATATTCCTTTTCATAACATCATTTTTATGTAAAACATCTTTAAGATCTGTATATAAAGTGGAACAAACAAACTTCATCAATAATTTTATTTAATGTGTTTAATTTTTTGATCACGCAACTTAGTACGTAACATATGAATGAATCATCATGATCATCACGAATGATCATGCTATTTTTGTGACTTGATGCTATTATGTGCTATTATGTGTGTTAGACAATAGCATATCAAGATGCAAATATATTTCCAAGTAAACAATATAAAGGGTATAAAATTGTAAAAAAAAATGAAAATTCTTTGTAATAACTTTTTGTAATATTTATATCTTTAATAGTTTTATATATTTCGATACTATACTATACTTTAATAGTTTTCGATACTCTACTATAATCTTTAATAGTTTTTATATATTTCAAAAAACGTCGAAAAAAATGTTCAAATAACAAATTGAAATACTTTTTTTCACTGCATACAATACTCATTAAATATTCTATCCATTCCAAAGTTGTAGTCATGCTTCGTTTAATCATGCTGCTTCTATTATCAGCAAAACAAATCAAATAACAAATTAAAATACTTTTTTTCACTGCATATAATACTCATTAAATATTCTACCCATTCCAAAGTTGTAGTCATGCTTCGTTTAATCATGCTGCTTCTATTATCAGCAAAACAAATGACAGTGAAATTTATATTTAGAAAATTAATCTTAATTTTCAGGCACAAAGTACAAACAATAAAATTTGTGACAAACGTTTTAAAATTCTTTTAAATTTCTAAATATAATTCTACATCTAGATTTTTATCATCTTTGAAAATAATAAATGTTATTTTGAAAATACTTTGATTAAGATGCTTAAATCAAATATTAAAAATATATTAAAAAATTATATCATATTTATATGTTTCATTATTTGTATTTCTAAATTTTTTTCTTAGTATAATTTTCGCAAATATATTTCCAATGTATGTAATAGCTGCTGTTTCAGCCATTCTAAATAACACTAAAAAGTATTCTCTAAGAAATTCTCTTCGCAGGAGCATGTAAAAGCGTTTTCACAAAGATTTTGCAAAAATCACATACATTTAGTTGTAGAAGTGTATTTAGAAATTTAGAATTATGCATTAAAAATATTCACTGAATTAAGCTAAAATTTCGATAATGAGTATAAAAATTTCTTATGTAAGAAAATATACATATATTTGCACAAATTTTTAAACTCTTAAAATCTGTTAGATGGTACAAGTCGATGAATGTAATCCGTTGGAACCACAAAATAGGCAGCAAGAGATCAAAGAATGCTGGTATTGGAGAAATTACTCAAAGAGATATGGTATTAACTCAATACGCTTTTGTGGCATTTATCTTTATTGCGCCTACATCTTTTGGATTATGCAACACTCTGGAAGAAGATGAAGCCTTCAATCATTTCTGGCGTGTAACTGCCTACATGTTAGGAATCCCTGATAGGTAAAATATAAACATNATAATGTTTAAAAATAATTTTTACTAAACAGATTTAACGTCTGAATCTAATATATTCTATTATGTAATCCATAACACTTTATAAATTTGACAAAGATATACATCACTTTTACAATTCTTTATTAGTTATTTGATTCTGTCTATAGATTTAATTTGTGTCGCAAAAACGCAAAAGAAACCACTGAACTATGTCAGAAGATCAAAGAACTATATGCAACTTATTTACGTGAGACTCCACCTGAATTTGATGAAATAACATCAAATGCATTACATGCGTTTTGGTACCTTGATATTACTGCTGATAAAGATTCTTTTATGACAGTTACTTATAAATTACATGGACTCCCACGTAAGTATTCAATTTTTTATTTAATTATAAATATTTTTATTTTAATAACTTCGAATTATTGTTTCTTTATAATTGATATTTTTTTAATGTTTATGAGTATATTTAATTCTAGCATAATATGACCGATAGAAATAAGCACTGTTACTTTTATTAGGTCAGAAGTTGTTAAAAATTAAATAAAATTAAGATACGTACGTTTAGTAAGAAAAATATATAAAAAAATATCTATATATAATTTCAATTTGATTTTATGATTTTATGATGTTTGTAGTAACGCAATTTTTATTTATTATATACAGCGAAATTATATACTTTTTATTTAATCACTTTCATCAGCGTAATATGCGTTTAAAAATATTTTTTATTAATAATTAAGAACAATATTTTTATGAAAGATAATTTATGCTTCAGTTAAAGAACTTGGATGGTACAGTTGGTTAATTATGCAATATCGTGAGTGGCTATTTTATTTAAGTCGTAAGTATTTATGTCNTATTATACATGTCAACGTTTCATTATATCATTACGATCTACTAATTTGTTCTTTATCTCTTCCAGTTGTACCTTATGTTGGAACAGTGATAAGAATATACGGTAACTCCTTGACTAAGTTCATACTTTGGAGTGCGGAAAACTTTCCTATACTTGCATGGATGAAATTTGGAATAGATAATACCCGAATCAATTTATATCCTAAACACTAACAGTCTTTAACGATGATTTATATTTACTGATCAAAAGTATTGCATCATTAGAAACGTTGAAGTCGTTATTTTAATAAAGAAAGACTTTTATAAATATTAATAATATTATTTTAATATTGCTATTTTATTTTTTTATACAAATATTAAAAAAAACAAGAAACTTTACTTGATTTACTTGATTCTAAATTTTTGAAGATAATGCAATACTTTTGATTGATATTCTATTTATAAAAATCAAACAAATATTATTTTTAAAATATAAAAAAAATACATTATTAAATTAAATATTAAATATTTTAATCCTTTAGCAGCAGAAAATGTGCATATAGACGATAGCTTAATAGTACAGTAGATGATCATAGTGACTTTTTACCAATACATATTTTTTATAAAATGTATTGAAATTTTTTAAGTGCTGAATTATTATTTCATAATAAGGACAACATTTTAATCGCCTTCTATTTTTTATTAAACTAGTTTTATTAAATTTTTTAGTGTGAACATTAAACATGAAACATAAACAATATTGTTAAACAGATAATAGATAGATAATCTATTTGTCGGGAATAGCCCGGATTTTTATTTGTTAACATTTATTAAGTTTTTCACATTTAGAAAGTGTAGATGAAAAAATATATAAACTCTTTACAAAAAATAATTCAGTCTCGAATAATTTCAAGAAGAGCAAATAGAAGCGTTGCAATAAGAACAGACAATTTAATAAAATAGTGTAGGACTTTGCCAACCAATAGCACTTATTTCTAATGTAGCCAAGTACAAGTTTCGTTCTCATCTCTTACAGATGAGTTGACATTCACATATGTTTATCATACACATTAGACAAAGAGACACAAAACCTGTTTCTGTCAAGTAAGATAAACGAATTGATATTTATAAATATTCAATTGCTCAATTAAGATTAAAGAATGATTTAACATTCTAATTATCATATTATGTATTTCTTTATATCTTTCCGCAATTTTAATATTATTTAACGTTATATTTCAAATACAAATTTCGACTATGAACTGTAATCCAAAAATAATATAAGATCTTTAAAACTTGCCAAAACTAATAATCGTTATTTTATTGTATTTCATTCATAATTACGTCAATATTTGTAACTATAACATATTCTTTTAAATGTTAACATTACGCTGCTACGGTTTCACATTGATATGTCAATAATTTCAATATGTATACGATAAAACTATTAATGAAATCCATTATCTCTAGATAGCATAATTATCATCTCACACTTTTAGGAATAATATTACTTATATATGAAATATGAAACATAAAGTAATTAAATGTTTTTATAATGTGTGAATCACAATCGTATATTTTCAACATATGTGATATACTATAATTCACCTATAGAAAATTCCAATAAATTAACTGGATTTTGAATATATTGTAAGACATTAAAATTTTTTAAATTGTTTCTCCAAACAATGATTGTTGGCCTACGGGCGCGCAACCGCGATTTCTCTATATCGAATGGTGCTCAACGAAACAAGAAAAACTGTGGAAACCGCACTGCTTTAGCTTTCATAATTTCCGAGATGACGATTTTTCAAAATTTCATCACTTTTACGAGTAAAATGTTTTGTACCGATTATTGATAACGAGAAATCTTGGATGCAAGTCTTAGATAATTTTGCTGTTGCGTGTGTAAGAATCGTCTTTATTAAATCGCATACAGCCTTCTCTTACGGAGATTAGCGCAAGATTGACTTCGTCGCTGCTCGCGCTCCTATATAAAAAAAACCTCCTAACGCCAAAAAACATTAGACCGACATATGTATGTATATATGTGTATGTATGTATACACATGTATGCACACGTGTATTTTATATATTTAAAATATTAAACGCGCTACATTCCTTAAATTCACAATTAATATGTTACTAATAAATGGATATACTTTTGGCCTACATATTTCGATAGTCTCCTTTACAATGGAGATATGATATGATTATAAATACAAATTATAACAAAACTAAAGCTACTATTTCTATGATATTCAGAATGTTTGTAATGAAAATAATATCACTAAATTATGATGATGATTATATATCGTTTATTAAAAATTAATGTTCTATTGTAAATGTAATATAAAAAATATTAAAAAGCCTTATAAACAAGTGGCTGTTGAGTAGATAAAAAATATTTAAAAGTATACGTTCTATTAAGATTCGTTCTATTAAAACAAAAATTAATTTAATTTAATTAAGATTAAATCAAAAGTTATATAAAACCGATTTTTAAAATCCAGTTTAAACTTAAATTTTGAAATTCAGTATAAATGTATTTGATCCACTCTCCATATATAATTAATTAAAATTAATTTTTAATTGAAATAATAATGTTAATTTATACATATAATACTTTAACTTATCAATTGAGTACCGATTCAATTGTGTTAATTACCTTCTATCGTTGCCAACAAAGATGAATACTTTTACCATCAGATAGCGCTACAAGTCTCTTTGTGCAATATTGAGTTATAAAAATCTAGGTATTTATATTCACTATATTTCTTATCTTTGCGTATGATTTACGCGTATCATCTTAAATTTTCGTGTATTTCTTGTTATAGAAAAATTACTATCGAATTCTTGTATCGATTGTATATAATGCAGATTTTTTTTAAGTAAAGGATATTATATAAATGTATAAATTAATAGAAACTTAAGTTAAGTGAAGTTTGCATGGATTCATAGTTAGAATAATATATTTTTTAATCAGACATTTTTCTACAGTTTGTTATTAACAATGAATCTTACGTTATCTCGCAAAAAAGATAGCCTAAGAATACAAAGTTTCACAGAAAAAAATAATTGCATTCTTATGATATTTCAGGAGTAGCTGTTTACATGATAGTCAATGGTTTGATGTTATCAGGCTAGACCACAGTTTCCTGTCCAAGAATAATTTCAAGTCATACCGCAAAGCGAGAAATGATGCTTAGTCGCATGTTTATACATATATTTTATTATATTACACACATCAATTACACGAATTTGCGTTTTCCATAAAAATAATTCTATTTCTATTTCTAAACATTATAACAGCTTATTTAACCTTTTCGCTTAACTGCAAGGATATACATATATGTATAGGTACATATATCCCAATGAATTCATTTGTTTTACTGCTGTCTTAAATGAGTGATGTCTTAAATTATTTTACTGTTGTCTTAGATAATCCTAAACAAATGAATAAAAGAAAAAAGTAATATTAATATATATTTGGATTTGAGCAAGATGGAATTTAAAATTTACGCGCGACTTCTTTCCAGATAAAGAATTAGAAGACGATTCTTCGTCATTTCGAAAAGAAAAAAGAGAAATGCATTAAAACTATATGTATAATATGTAATTTGCTACTCTGTAAAAATTGTTTCTTATCATTTCATTCTTGAAATTATTATTTTATCGTTACATTACAAAAAAATTTATTTTCATTACTGATAAATTTATCATTTATTTATCAATTCATTATGGATCATTACTATAATAAATTCTATCAATTCAAATGTACTCTATGCTTGGACTAAAATATCCTATGCCCTCAAAAAGGGTTACGAGTAAATTTCGATTTTTTGAAAACATGAACAGATATTAGTTAATAGTTATAACTTACAAGCATATGTATTAAAAGATATAATAAATTGATTTCTCTTGAAATATATTTCGCGGTGAAAAGAATTAAAGATAAAAGAACTGCTAATAGATTATCATAATTACAAGTTCTTATATTACTAAAGTGCAAGTTTCCTGTTCTTTTTTATTATGTTCAAGTAGATACAGCGATGCGGATACGACAAATAACGCATCCCTCCATATATGTAAGATTATAACAAACGAGTTGACGTAAAATTCAATGAAGAATTTTTCACAAGATCGACTCTTGCCGACTCTAATCTTCGTGGCCTCAGATCAGTCTTATTCTCGATTATGCACGTAACCGTGTAGGATGCTCCGCCACGCATTATGTAATAACGTTTCGAAGACGTTCATCATCGAGCCGATGTCCTGCGCGCGGAATTTCTCTCTCGTTTGCCCGCCTATGATCCTCGCTGCGATCTCGGCGACGGTCCCTTCGCTTTACAATCACGAGAAGGATCATTTTTACGCGATTCGCGTGATTCCAGGTCCGCCGACGTCTTCGATTCGAGCTGGTTAGAGCTTCGCTCGCGTGCGAAGTCAGCCTTCGCACATATACGCATACGGAAAGAGAGAGATAGAAGGGAGGAGGGAGGGAGTGAGAAAGAGAAGAAATCCCCTCGGCGCTCGTGCAGCGCGCCTCTCTCGTCCGCACGCATTCACACATCGATAGATGCGCGCTCGTATACACACACCTGCTCTCCAACTCTTTCTCTCTCTCTTTCTCTCTCTCTCTCTCTCTCTCTCTCTCTTTCTCTCTCTCTCTCTGTCTCCTTCTCGCTCTTTATGTGGACGACGACGACGACGACGAAGGAGTATGTAACGCGCGCGGGTCCAAGTACATAATACACACAGCCATATATCCTTCTGTCCCGCAGCTACTCTCCCTCGACCCTGTCGCCTCTTCTTGGTTCCACTCCTCGTTCGTTCCTTGGCTCGCCGGCCCTTTCCCCTCGGCCGCCCGGTATCACCCAGCCCCTTTTCGCGGTCCTCCTCGCCGCCGTCGCCGCCAGCACGACCTAAACGAGATGACTCGCTGTGAGGACAGGACGGCACGCTACGGCTGCGTGGCGAGGCGCGGCGCAGAGGAGGAAGGACGGGGAAGGGAAGGTAGCGAGCGCGGCGCGGCGATGAGGGGGCGGTCGGGATCGGAGACGAGGGTATCAGCAGAGGCCGTCCGGAGGAGAGAAGGAAGAAGCCGGCCCTCCGGCCCTCGCGTAGCACAAAGAGATCCGCGCGCGCGGCCGACTCCTCTAAAGCTCGATCCATACGCGGCGGTCGCCAGCCGACGTTTCCCCCTCGCCTCACGAAATCGTTTTGCGCCGCTGTAAATTGCGAACGCGCCGCGCCGTATCGCTCGCTTCCGTCGCTCCGCCGCACGGCAACCGGGAAGCGGCACGGGGAAAGGACGCCTCGCTCTCTCTCTCTCTCTCTCTATCTCTTTCGCGCGCGCGTTAGGACACCCTACGGTCATACGTCGATACGTATTTCCTCGACGGAATGACGCGTTATTTCGAGGAGCCGGGCCGCAGCGAAAGCGGAGGACGTCTATTCATTCGTCGTTCGTACGAAAATTAATAGCGTTTCCCGTCCGCGTAGATGAATTCTGTCTTTTGGCGTTCCAGCGGGGATTAAACTCGTGAAAAATGCAACGGGGAGATATTAAGCGCGACGTATTTTTCGTCCCGATAGAGATTATCAGCGGATCGACTTCGTTGTAAATGCCCGTCTTCAACGGGCGCCCAAGTGTCTTTCGCGAAACGCGCGCCTCACGCGAGAGCTGCAAATTACGTACGTACATACAATCTTGGAGCAACGAGACCGTATTTAACGGTATCGTATTGCCAACGTGGCGAATTCGTCTCGCCGGCTCGCAACGGCGCGGCGCGGCGCGCTCGTCCAATTTTCATCGCGACCTTACGGACTCGGTCGCGTTTATATTAGAAAACGTAAAAAATCGCAGCTGCCTGCGCGTCGCATGCACGTTTCGTGAGGCATGAATAAAGTAGACGTTGCTTCGCGTTCGCCGCTATAGAACCCGAGGGAAGAAAATTCACTTCACCGAGCGCGGTATAGCCGAGGTAGAAAACGTAGACGTTTCTATTTTCACGAAACAGATTATTCACGATTAAGCGCGCCGGCATGATTCCGGCGAAAATACGCGAGATTATACACACACACACACACACACACACACACACACACACACACACACACACACACACACACACACACCCACACACTTACGTATTATAACTATAAATATATTTCTATCTCGCATCGCGCTGCATTAGTCAGCTTCGCACGCGGGTTACAAATAGGATTGCAATATCGACACTGTCGGGTATCGATAATGTTAGCAGCAATATTGAAGAGAAGTATCGACGCGAGTATTCTGCACCGGAAAGAAAGTATTGATAACGACTTGCATATATGATGTAAAACATATATTTGGACCAAGTGAAGATCAGGTGACGTTCACTTTTATAAGCTTTAAAGCGAACCTAGTAAATGCATGAAAAGCTGAATAAAGTGATGGTACTCAAAGATAAAATGCAATCGTTACCTCGTCAACATCGCTAATCATCGAGATCGCAATTAAGCCTATATAGTCGATGTTAATCTCGACTTCTTGCTAGTCTTACTATATTAGACGATTTTTTTTTATTAGATGAACGCGCTATTTCGCTAATGCCTTCATGGCAATCGCGAAAAAGATCCCTCGCGTAGTGAGAGAAGGAGGAAATGTACCGTGCGGCTACAAACTGTCAATATCGCGATCGTGATCGATGAACGGGGTACGTCTTTGGACCAATCGCCGCTTTCTCATAACAGCTTACTCCGACGCTTTCGGCTAATGAACAGATTAACGTGTTATCTTATAAGATAAATGAATTACGCAAATGATCCATCTGCGCACGCAACGAGACCTTTGATGTCTCCATTTGAATACGTAGATGCCCTACAACGGCGCGTGAATAATAAACCGTCAAACGGGAAACATTAGCGTCGAAATTTTCAAAGTCTATACAAAAGTAATTATTTTTTTTCTGATTAGCTTACTCGTACAAGTACAATGTGTTGAGAATTGCTAAGCAATTGAGATCAAGCCCATGCGACTTATGTATTTTCAGAAGTAAATCACATTTATAATTAAGATTAAAAGAGAGCTTATTGAAATGATTCAATTTATATAAGAACGGCTAGTTTAAAGTTTTCCATTTCCCCGTTGCGAACAAGTCGTCACCTCTCACCTTCCTCCACATATGAAATATGTAACGTAATCTTGCGCAAATGTAGTGAATTAACTACGGATATCCGCCGTTCTCTCGCTAGGTAGCAGGATTTCTGACAAAGGACGTGAGTTATGGCAGAGCGAGGAGCGTCCCGCGCAACGTTCTGGCAGGCATCTTGCAGATGCTTCTGCGGCGATCACGCGACACACGAAATTCACGTAGCCGGTAAGAAGAGAACCGACCTATACAGGTGTGCAAGAAATTCTTTGTACGGGGAATGTGCTCTGCTTTAATGCGAAAAATGTAAGGGTATTGTTATCTCAGAGCTGGCCTCCCTGTCATTGGCGTTATCTCATTACGATTAACGTATAATAAACTGATATACTAAATTAAATAAGATGAAAAGAAGTGTAAGAGCGAGACGTTCTCGAAATCGTTCCTCAAATGCAGCTGCCGCGCGGCGTCTCATATCTACTCATTACGCTGTCGCGAACGGTGAACGACGCGGCGAACGAGTTTCACGCCGGCGCGGCGAGAAGAAAGTCCGGTGCTATAATCTCCCGTTTCTTTCTCCTTTTCGCCTTTTTATCGCAGCTGCGTGATTCGCCGCGTATGTCTTTCACGCTGCCAATTGGGTCGCGTCGGGCTGCGAAACCGTGCGCTTTGTGCGGAAAAACGGCGGAACCGTGCGACCGCGATGCGTTATACCGCTCGCCGTTTCGCGGCAGGTGCCTCCCTGGAGATGGTCGTAAAAAAGAATTCCACGCGACCGGTAGAAGAGAAGAGAGAAGGGCGGCGAGAGGGAGAGAAGGAGAAAACGCGCGTTCGTTAGGCTTTCACGAGTTAGGCTAGATAGTAGCCAGCGAACACGACAGGCATTGCGTATACGATCTCCGACTTCGACGCGTATCGCATCCATTCGGACGACGATGACGACGACGATGACGACGACCTTTTTTTCCTTCTCCTCCGCCGCGTCACTCTCTCGTGCTGGCGCTTTCCCGCCGTATCCCACCTTCCTCCATTCCTCCCATGGGTCCCAATCCCTCTCCTGTTCCTGACCCCCGCGTTCCAACCGTCTCGTAAAGCGCCCCTCGTGTTTCTCTCTCTCTCTCTCTCTCTCTCTCTCTCTCTCTCTCTCTCTCTCTCTCTCTCCCGCCAGCGTCCCGCTGCCCCCTGCCGATTCTTCGCTTCTTTCTTTGCGCGTCATGCGGTTCACGGGCTACGCGACCGAACGAGAACTAGCTGCAGCTCTTTCTCCGGATGGGAAATGACCCGACGCTCTTTCTCGAGTCGACGCGCGCGACAAAGTGCGCGAGAGAACGTTAATAGGCGCGGAACGATGAGTTCGCTGGCAAAGCTGCCTCGATCCCCAGGGCCTGCGCGCCGGTCTCTAATTTTCCTCTCTTCAGGTTTTCGGCTAGTACTTTCGGAAGAAAGACATTGGTAAAAGGTACTTTTACATAGCAAGGAGCTGCCTGATTACTAATAGCACGATCATCTTTGCGGGATCTTTTAAGTTTAAAAGATAATCCTGCCGAGTTGAGAATTTCTATCACTCGTCCTTTGACGTCTTAAACCTGATCTTGAATTTTAGATTAAGATAAAATGTGTTTACGTATATATGTAAGCTTCAAGCTATAAAAGATCTTACAGAGAATCGTAACAAGTGATTTTCGTAATATCTGCGACAGTTGGACCTTGCAAAGTAGAATACACGCCCACTAATACCTAAAAGAAGGAGAAAAAAGAAAGATTGCACTTAAGAGCTCCTCTTACGACGGCTGCGCGTGCATCTCGTGCACTCGCGTAATTAATAGCGATAAATATTTAACAAGAATCTATCACGGGGGGCCGCGCCGTTCAGTGAACTATCGCGCATCACGTAAAGAAGAGACACCCGTTAGTTGGTCGGGGTCATGCGGCCCGCGCGAGCTATTCGTAGGCCAATTAACGTAGTTACAGGGGAACAGAGTTCGCCAACGGCGGAGGTTTTATTACGATTACGACGGGAAAGTAACGAGGTAGCTGTATCGACCTTATCGCGAGCCGGGTATCCGCCCCGCGCTCGTAGAAATAGTCCACTTACTTCACGGGTCACCGAAATACGCCGAAGGAGCTCTCGCCTCCCGCGCTCTCCTCTCGAGCATATCCGCTAACGAGGAGCCGGCAAAGACCTTAATGCTTACGGTTCAGTCTCAGCAAATTATAATGGGGCTCTATCCTTGTGGGTTGAAATTTTTGCGCGCGGGAAATTCGCAACCACGTTCCGGCGGACACCGACAGGACTGTCACTATAGTTAGCATATGATGCATCAATATAAATAAACAAACACCAATAACGGCCGCGAGAGGGCAGACGGATGATATTAATTCATGAGATTATTCCATTTGGCGGTTTATTCGGAGTCACATGTAATCCACATCCAACATTCAAATGTGATGATCTCGTGGACTAATATTGGCCGTTTAGTTGTTCATGAGCATTACTAAACATAATATTACAATATTTATGAATAATATCAAATGCATATTTGCAAATTTTTCTCTTATTGCAGTAAATATCGCACGTGTATAGATGTTTCTTTAATTTCACGCGTGCGCTCTCCATGTATGTTAGTCGGATGTAATTTTTCTTTACAAGTTTTTCTTCCAACCATATATCCGACGATTCACATTTATGATTTATTCCCAAGGGGAGCCTTTTAACTTCTGGCTGTTTTGCGACGAAGACGTCGCATCCACGTGAGAGAAAAGCGCAGAAGCGCGATGACCGTCGCAGCTAACGTTCGATCGCGTCGGTTGCGTTACGTAAGTTGGATAAAAGGAGGCAAGAAGGGAAAAAGAGGGAAGTCGGTCCGTAACAACGAGACGTAACAACGATTCTTTTAACGAGGTGCAGCGGAAAGGTCGAGAAGAAGGCGAAATAACAATAAACAGTAACGTAAGTCGTAATCTATGGCGATAGCAATCAAAGCAAATTTCAAGGGTAACTTGTCACGTTTCCTTCATCTCGCACAGTCTACAGCCCTTTGGCTGTAGCGAGACGCCGCGGCCAATTGCGATCGCGCGCAGCGATAAAAAAAGAGCAGATAATATTTACGTTTAATTATCACGCGCGACAAACGGCGATGTTAACTGAAAAGCGAAAACTCATCCGACGCTCCCTAATAATCGCGTAATCGCTCGCAATAGTCATGTAAATCTATGTAAATGCAGCTTTGGATCTGACTGCAGTAGCTTAACTCATTAACTGTAACGATGTAATTTCGGAATGTTTATTTTCGGGGGAACGAAACGGGCGCCGAGGAAATAATTGCAATTAACGAAGAATTACCGAAAATAGAATTGCAGAAATAATTACGGTCGCGCTGCAAAATACTGCGCCAGCACACAGACGCGCTAAAGTGGCGTCTTCGGAATAACCGCGAGAGTTGTCGCGGCAAGTTTCATCTTAAACTTCCGCCTGCCGCACACGACTTGTGACGCAGCATTAACATTTAACGTATTCAAAGCGCCCTTGTAAACAATCTATTGAGACTGCGAAACCTGTCGTCGATCAACCTAAGATGGATTATTAAACTTCGATAACGTTACACGATATCGAATTGTCCTGGCGGTCTGATCGGCGAATAAAAAACCAACCTATTTTGTTTACGCCGGTAATTGCGACGTCGATTAACGGCTTCTTTGGGAGGACCTGATAACTTTCCCGGGAGAATTCTATTTCGCCCCTTCGTCGTCCAAATTCGCCATGCCATTTTCCGCCCCGATCCGAAATAATTTCGCCGTGCGGTGTTCAACACCTCGGTATCCAACTTGTGCTGCGTTCACTCGACGCCGGGCGATCGTATATTTTGCGCATAACTTCGACAAATAGGTTTTTATCACGGACTCCACCGTACTGCATAATTTATAAGGTGCAGGTCAGAGAAATTCAAAATGAAATATGATATCGAGTTGTCGCGAGATCACCAGGCGCGACATTTGCCCGAGACACACGTGAACACATGTAAACATCACACACGAGTTAGGAAGGTTTTTTTTAAATGTTATTTCGTGTATACGACCCGGCTCTTTTAACTCTTTGACTACTATGCGCGACTATAATATTTTTCTGCTAACTATTCTTCGAAATGAAAAGCCACTATAATAGCTTCCTTCTAAACAGTTTTTAGGCCAAAGTATCACTACANTAAGTTTTTTTTCTGTTTCGATATCTTGTCGCTATCAAGCAGGAATGTTTCCAATTGTTTTATTCTACATTTGTTTCATCGAAAAAATATTTACGTTTTTTCCTAATCCAATTTTGTAGCGGAGTTAGATTAAGTGTACATCTAGAGTTGTGCGTACAGCTAAACGCTGTGACATATAAAAAAACTTAATCAGTGAATAAGACTAAGAATTTTCAACTGATTACATTTTGATTGGTTACGTTTTTGGTTGTAATTGGATGCTTTCCTTATGTTTTAAGTCTTACTGCTGATATTTTTCTATGCTATCAACTTAAGTCGGCCATAGTAAAAAAAAAGATTATAAAGTGTTAAATACGCTTTCTCGTTATATATAATAAAAATTTTACTATCCTTTATCTGTCACATACGAAATTGTTCGTGTTAAGCAGATATTTATATCAAACTTGTCTGAAGCACTGACAAAACAATGTCGAAAATCGCTAATTTTATGAAAGTCAATTTTAAAAGAATTGCCGCGCTAACATCTTTCTTTACAAATATTGCGACTGAAGTAAAAAGTAACCAAGTATGGTAACGAGAAAATAATTGCGTGAGAAACTAAATTGAGATACACATAATTTGCGTGTATTGAAAATTGAGACTTTTCATATGTACTTTTACGTTGCGGTACGCTGTCCAAACGTTTCCAGATATTTGCGGTTTGCCCGAATATTTAGTAACAAGTCTCGATTTTTATTATTTCTGTCCGGCTTATTTCAGTATATTCAGCATTACACATACATTCGTTATTACATCGTGTAAACATAAACAGCTGCATCGAGTATACTTTTGTCGGCTGACGATTCGCCTTGTTTCGATCATTTTCGATATCTGTCCAAATATTTTTAATCTTACGTCGATGTTTCTTAAAACGGCAGTTTCGTTTCAGATCGATTGCATTTTCGCTATTTTTTTCTGCTCTCTTTCCCAAGTATTCGATGTTAGGGACAGACGTACTCCTAGTGAGAAATGATCGAAAAGATATCGAATCGATATCGACGTGATGCCTTTTCGACGCAAAAAACATCGAATCGATATCGATTCGACATCGATTTGACTATTTCTCGCGGACGTAACGTATTACTAATAGATATAAGCGGCGACGTGATTAGTCCGCGCTAGTTTCGGCCGTATAATTCAACGATCACGGCGTCGTGTCGTAAAACGCGGATTCTGAAAATTCGCGAGTTCGCGAAACGCGTCGCGATCACTCGGAGTTCCTCCCGCGCCCTGTGCTCTCGCGATCACGTAGTATCTCGGAGAGTATGCGAATCTCGCGCGCGGATGTCTCTCGTAAAGCACCGGGCGTAATACGTCGCGTTGAGCGTTGCCGATCGTCGCGCACATGAATCGCGAACGCGATATCGACGGGTTCGTTTCGCGCACGGAGATTCTCGTATGTCACGCCATTTTGTCGTCGAAATGAGACAAGGGCGCGATTGATACGCGGCATAGCCATAGGTATACATAAATCATCATTCTATAATTAATCGCCCTGATATTTTACATAATTAAAAGTAATATTTTCGCATCGCCGGCGGCCGTTTTACGTTTGATTCGTGATTTCACACACACACACACACACACACACATACAAGCGCGAGCGCATGCATAAATTTCGTCGCGGGGTTTTACGCAGCGCTCCGTCGGCGCCTAAAGCAATCGGAATTAGGAACGCGGAGATATGGACCCGTAATCGCATTCGTTACTCTACTTTGCCGGGATTTTAATGCGCGATACATCATAAACACGCTTAATTAATCAAGATCGTAAATACATTTTCGCCGGTGTTTACTTCAAACATGTGAATAAAGAATCGAGCTCCCGGTTCTAATAGATCCAGATTCGTTACACGCGCCGTACATCGCGCGCGTTTCAATGCGAAAGGTAAATAATTCAATGCGCGCCTCGGCAAACCAATTTTTTTTTTTCCCCCCTTGCTCGCGTATTCCATTTCCGCGATCGCGTCGCGACCGAGACGACGGGCACGGGCGAGCTACCTCGAAACCGATCAGAATATTACCCCGACAGAGCGAACTTTTACCAAACGTCGTGACAACCCGACGGGGGGGGTGGCAGCGGAGAAGGGGGAGGGGGGCGGAGGGGTTCCCTCTTGTTCCCCCGTCCGCCCGCGGCTCTCCCTCCCCCCTCCCTTTCCCCGTACAACCCTTCAATCGCGCGCGTTGTAACGACGCTGCGACGACGAGGTCGGGGAGAAGCGCGTCGCTACGGCGTTGCCGCGATCGCGTCAGTGTGCATCGATGGACACCCGTTAGATAGTGTAGGAAAGGGGGAGAGACGTCGGTGGGCCAGGTGGTCCGTCGGTGCGAATATCCATTATAGATTCGGCGGAGTATAGCTGTCGTACCCGCGCGGCTTTTCGGCGCGCGTGTGCGTGCCGCGAGCAACGTGTATTTGTGTGTGTGTGTGTGTGTGTGTGTATTCCTGTTCCTATTCCGGTCTCCGAAGAGCGTCGCGGTCGCGCGGGCGTTCGTCGCGGTGTGTGAGTACGCGCGCGAGCGCGCCGGTGGGCGGCCGTCTAAGTCGGTGAGGGCGCCAGCGTCGGGGCTCGCGGCGCCACCGGTTCACTCCGCCATCGGCGCCCGCGACGTTCGGACGTGTTGAGCGAGACGTGTGACCGTGCACGGCCTCCTCCGTTGATCTTGGGCGGACAGGCGCGAGCGCGACGGAGCAGCGGCAGCCGAGTGTCGCGGGTAAATCCGCCGCGTCGCACGCGCGAGTGTGACGCGATACGGGAGAAGCGTGCCGTGTGTTGTCTGTCTACTTCAGTGTCTACTTCGAAAGAAAGTGCGCGGGAGAAAGAGTGAGAGAGAGAGGGAATTTGAACGCGCGAAGACAGAAAGTTAGAAACTGTTAGGAATCAATTGTCCCCCCTCGTGCGATCCATCAACGCGCGTACGTGCGACGACGACGTGTCATCCGCCGGGACATCCACACGAGACCGAGACCGACGGAGTGAAGGGAGAGAGGGAGAATGTGAGGACACAGTGTGTGAGCCAGAGTTCTTTTTTTTACTTCCCTCCCCGTCGCGTGGAGAATCGCCGGCTCGTGTTATCCGAGCTCAGGCGGCGCGGAGTGCGCGAGGCTCCCTCCTCGAAGGTCTTCCCCCCTCGCGACGCGTAACTCTCGGCCACTCTCGGCGGGGCCTGCGATTGTACGGTTGGTTTCATGAGCGCGACGTGCCTCGTGACAGCGTAACGGGGATCTCCCGGAGTAAGAGCGAGGTGACGCGGACGGGAATGGAATCGTGTTCGGGGAATAGCGGCGTCCGGGAATAGGAGGTGTGAGAGAAAAAGAGAGAGAAAGAGAGAGACTCGCCGCTCGCGCGCGAGCGACCGAACGACGCGACATAACGCGACGCAACACCACGCAACGCAACGACGCGGCGCGACGCGATCCGATCCGACCCGACCCGACGTTCCCATTTCGGTTTTCGTCGGCCGGCGTGGAGGCCCACGGAGTGAGAGAGCGGCCGCCGGTGATGCCCGACGAACGAGCTCTCGTGAAACCGCGGAAGGTGACACGGCGCGTTTGTGCGTTCCAGGAGTAAACGGCCCGACGACCTCGCGGAAGAAGCCAAGGAGAGTGGGAGCACCCCCCCCGGACGTGTGCGCTGGCTACAGGAACTTCTCTGCCAAAGTGAGTTTTCTACAAAGTCTTATTTTCTTTCTTTTACCTCTCCGCTTGTACGGCTTTGGCGACCCACGCTTTGTCGTTTCTCTGCGCGCCTTCTCGCGATTCTCGTCGAGCTGTTAACGGACGAAGATAGTGCTCAGAGTTATTTCGGTGGAGGTACGCGCGTGCCGATCGCGCGAACGAGTAACGCGATATTCCGTTGACGCAGCAAGATATCAGTGATCGTTTTCTTTTTCTTCGTAACGAGCGATAATTACACCCGCGGTCTCTTTCGCGATCGAAAATCTTGTTGCGAAATTTGCGTATCGTCACGCGGTTTCCCAACGTATGTTTTGCTGCAGGGAAGCATTCAAGTTATCGTTTGAATTATTAATTTGATTCCGCCGACCTGTCGTAAACTTGTCAAATCCAAATCTCGGAGCAGCTAATTATCGTGTAGTAACCGTGAGCTTACGTGTCGGCTTGTAGAACAAATTTGAAAATTTGTTTTACAATTGACCTAAATTAGCGATTTTAAGTAGACAATTATGGTAATTTATACAGTGCTTAAATTTATCTTAATTGATTTCAAAAAAAGACAATTGTCGTAAGAGGTTTCTTTCATTTGTAACTTGAAAAGTTAAACCGAACGGAATTATATTCGTTAGAATTTTATTAAGAAGCGAGAAGGAAAGAATCGGAATATAAGCATTAAGATGTCGCGATCGTTGCTATAGATACATAAATGGAGCATCGTCTATCGTAGTTGAATATTGAAGCATCGAAGAAGGACAAGGGAAACGGAAGCAAGCACGTAGCTTCTGGAGCCGTTTCTTCCTATAAAACAAATGAGTATTTGTCGCCCGCGTGCATTATGTGCTATATGAAGACGCGAAGAAACGAATGAACGAACGAACGAATGCACGCACTGCGAGTGAAATATGTATGTTTGCATTTCCCTCATAGCGCATGCATTCGGTCGTTCCATTACGCATTCATACGGTAGTGCACGTGAACGAAAAGTACTCGCGTGTTTTGCAGAAAAAGAGAAACAGAACATTATTTTCGTTTCTCTCTCCTCTCGTTCGCGCATTCCAGACATTTTAGATTTCGACTGATGTTGTTTAACTCCAATCTGTTCGTCCATTTTTTTTTTTCTAAATATCGTTATCGTATGAGCAGAAGAGAGAATAAAAAAATTAAATAAGAAAATAGAAATTAAAGAATAAAAATTTAATAAATTGCCACGACTCGAATTAGTTGAAGTTTTCAAATTGAACGATGTGATCAGAAAAAAAGTTTAGAAAATTGATGTATAATTTCATATCTTAATGTTTGGTATTACGTAAATGCTACAATATCGTGTAAGCTGGCTAGTGTGATGTCGATTTATTATAGTTGTTTTCACACTTTTAATTAAAATTATAATCCAAATGTGGAAGCGAAACTCAATTGGGCGGTTAATACTAAGCGATATTTAATGAGAGAGATTTCTAAAAATCTTCAGGCGCAGTATCGCGTCGTCAAATAACATCGAGTAATTTCGTTAATGTCACAATGGCGTAACGGATCGTTTCGCGCGTCCTTCAAGAAGGCTCGTCCTCGAGGGAACGGCGCGCGTGGAAGCGAAGCGAGTAATTAGACGTGTCGCGCGAGAAATGCATTCGTTAGCAATCGCGATCGAGTTCCGTCGCACTCGAAAATCTTTTCTATTGCTTCTCTCGGTGCACCGGATCGCGGCAGAGGTAGAAATCTTATAAGAAAAAAAAGTCATAAGAGAAGCGATGGAGACGCGTTAACTATTTGCTGTTGGAATATCGAGTCCGATTAACGCTTTTCTGCGCTTACGTAACTCGCGAGCGTTACGTGCGGCAAAGTGTGTTACGGAAGCCCGACATTACCAAATTATTATGCATTCGCCGTTGTAACACGGACCTAGTTTGAAGGGCAAGGGGTTGATTTTTATATATATATATATATAATACGTTACTGCAGTATTGCAGATATTCATTCTGAGACAAATGATTTTTTTTCTTATTAAATTGATCTGCACGATTGTGATACTATTATGATAATTATTACAATAATTCTAATTCGCTTAAAAAATATATATATATTTTTTAAAATTCTCTTATATATATATACAACATATAACTGTGAAAAGTCAGATATTTCTGAATAAAATTCTTTTGCATGATCTCTTGATAAGAGACTTATTGTTAGACTTAGAACCTCAGGTTTCATTAGATTTCTTAGAAATTAATTTCTGAAGTGTCGAGCGATAAGAAAAACGGTACCGCCCGGCACACAATTTCCGTGAGATAACACCCAATTCTCTTGTAAGGTGCATCCAGTCCTCCCGTCATTCTCGGAGCGAGCTAAGCCGGCAAAATCGAGAGCCACCATCGGTAACGGATCTGTCTCGGTTTCGCGAGCGGCTTCCTCGCGGCGTTTTACCGTTAACGACCTAAATCGAGCGGCAAGTAGCGAGAGATGCACGCCGTTTCGCGAGGGCACTTCTTGCGACAGCCGAGAAGTTATGGTCCGCTCTCTTTCTCATTTTTCATTTTTCTACATTTTTCCTGGTGGAACATTTTAAAATTTCGATGTGCTTGTGAGAAAAATTCAAAGACGCTTCCGAAACGGTTGATCTGCTTAGTAAAGACTATTTTATCTTTGCTGCTTTGTTTTCACAATGCTTTGTTCTTTATTATCTTTTAATTGATAATGGAGTTTATGTTTAAAACAATACAAACACTTGTTAGAGTGTAGTAAGTAAGTAAACTGTTTTGAAAAAAAAATCTATTTTGCACGTTTATTAAAAGCAAAAACTTTGTTCTATTCTGTGTTCTTCTAATATTTATAGATTACATATGTTTCTTCACGAAAATAACACAGAGGCGTTTTGACGGCAACTTTACGATAAACTTGACTTTAGCTAGTATACACATATTAAAAATTTACGGAAATGTACGAACAATATTATAATAAGGGAACCTTTTGTGTGCATATATCCATATTTATACTCTTTGTGCACTTAAATTAATAGTAATAATAGCATAGATGAGCGGTATAACAATTTCCAATGTTACCTAGACTTAAAAAGTTCTTCTATGACTTTCCGCTGAAAATGTATACGGGATGAGAGATCACTGGGAACTTAGAGTTCTTCCGTTACTAATCACTTGCGTTGGCACGAAGTCACGCTTAAAATAAGTAGAAAAGAATTTTGCCCTTTTTTGGGGGGGAAATTAAGCATTGGTCCACAAGTTTGCGATTCACATAAAGCTTTGTAACGTGATGCTGTTCGCTACTGCTGTATCGGGTATCTACATGCGCAACAATAGTTTACGTCTACGTGAACTATCGCATGATCTATGTAGATTATGCATAATCCATGAACCGTGCGTGAACCGTACACACTTCTGCTTAGTTGTGGATCTAGCTTAACGCGGGAGAAGCGCACTGCTGCGGTTTGATCGATGGGTACACACGTCTCGCCTGCCGATGAGTCGTATCCGAGTGTATCGTCGGTTGCCCGTCCGATCGATGTTTGTTTCGGCCGAATCGTAGCCGGTATCGTTCGCCGGAAATTCGCGAATATCCTACGGGTGGATTCCTTTTTCGTAGGTCCCATGGCACGATGATAATTAATTAATCTTTCAGTGATGATAGCGAGTTATTAGGTAGATCGTTCGAATGGGATGGTTTCAAAGTTAAAAAACGTGAAGATAAAGAGATGAAAATGTTACGTCGGGAAATCTTCAATTATGACGAAACTAATGCTCATAATTCCTCATCAAATATTCGACGAACGTGAATAATTTGCATAGCGCGAAGCTTGTTTGTGGAATGTTTGTCGAGTGAACATCGTTCGCGACCGTCTTCAGGCTCTTAAATTCGATCTTCTTTTTGTTTTTGTCAGCGCGAGAAGGTCGCATCTTGACACGTCGGAAGAACATACGGAGCTGCGCATACGGGCTGTTATCGGTGATAGGTGCGCCTTGGTGGTGATTAAGCGGTCGATAACGCGACAGAAGGCCGCGCGCGACTATAATCTCTCATTCAGTTGAAGTTCCATTTTAAATTGCGTTCACCTCGCAATCAACGCGCAAAGTCTCGCGCTACGCTTCGCGATACGCTGATAACAATTGTAAGAATTAGCTGAATATCGCGGTATCATTCGATGATGGATGATTTTGCCGGATGTATTGTCGATTCGCTGCTAAATTTTGGAAAGTACATTTGGAAAACACGTCGCGTTTCGTGTCGCAATCATCAAGTCGTAAGCATATAGAAGGCACAACGACACAATTAATCACTTCGACAGCTGACTGATAATGCAATTGCTTTAGATACGCGGAACGTAAATGTTATCGTTTAATCATTACTGATATTATTCAGTTTATAAAAGATTTATTATTGCTATATGGTTCGATTTCTTACTAAATCATATTCTAATCTATATAATATTGTCAAAGAGTATTTAAGATAAAATAATTATTTTTATAAGTTGCAACAATACAGTGTTGTCTAATCTCGACTAAAGAAAAAAAATATGAAAGATCCGAAGTTGTTGAAACGAAAATTTACGTGGCGCGTAGCAGGCCACGAACGGCCGTTTAAAACGCGTTGCTTAGCAGGCGGCCCATTTCGCGCAGCGGTCGATCGTCCCACGAAATCGAAACGTGACTAATCGCCGAAGGCGAGGAACGCCACGGTGGACGTACGACGCAGCTGATATTTATCGGCGCTGTGAAAACCGGCAACGTGTAATGTACGAACGTTAGCCTTCGTGATCGACGACAAAGAGAGACCTGCCTGTATCCGAATCTACAAGCATTGCACTCGGTCGTCCGTGCGCGATTTAACATTGTACGAATGATTTCCTCTCAAATTTTCAATTCCATGTAGCGTATCCATTAAGAANCCAAAATTAATTAATTATTGACTTTAGCTACTTAAAATGTAAAAGCAAAAAAGTGATATTTATTTATTTGCGGAAATGGTCTTTATTCATTTATGGGACATATTTTCTCTTATTTATAGCGTCGTAAATTCAATCCACTGAAATCATATGATTCCTCTTGTTTGACAAATTTGAAAAATATACGAAAAATGTGTGACGTTCTATTTTGAAAGAATATTCCATTTCGTATCAAATATTGCTACCTCTTTAATTATCAATAAGTTTCCATAATGCCTACACATATAATTACAAATATAATCCATGTTTAAACAAAAAACGGTCAATAATATATGTCCGTGAATTATAGCATTTCGTGGAATCGATATCGACTGTTGCACTCGATTAGTTTACCGCGATATCTACCGAATCTCGTGACCGGCGTAATCTGTACACCGCAATTAGCATACATGAATAAAGAAACTATAAATCCGTTGAGTCTATTAGCCAGCACGTTGTGAATGAATACGTATTTATAACTTAACTCATTTTATAACTTAACTTTCAATATCGAAACGGTAGACGGACAAATTACATTTTTGAATTAGACTTTCAGAGAGCAGAAACCATGAATAATTTTAGAATTATATTTTTTAACATTTATGATATTATATTATGAATAAGCAACGCAAGATGCTTCATATTCATTAAATATTAAAACTGTTTTTTAAAACGGAAGTATAATATTTTGTACCGGTCTACATATTTATCGGAATTAAGACGAAATTAAGAAATTATTCTCCAAGAGGAGAATCGCAGGGGATATGAAAGAATACGTAGCAAAGAATTCTTCGAGCGTTTCTTAACTTATTGTTAGTTTCATTACGCTCTATAAATCCGACGAGATTATGACGACCGTCGTGCGCGCTTCTTTGACGATCCCCTTTCTCCCGACCGGATGATTTTGAAACAGTATGCACGAAAAACGTTAAAGAAACTTGACGTTCATAACATTTCGATCATGGATTACAATCTGCTCGTTAGAGGCGATTGGGGTCTCGGATAGTGTATTGTATTTCTCGGTGAAACACTCATCTTCTATAAATGTGTGTCAGTATAACATATTTGAGTGAGTTTGATGAATGGACGCATAGCCGTGTCCTAACTTTGTTATTTAACTGTGGCAAAAGTTCTTCATATTAATTTCGAAATGTATGGACCTGCACAAAAGGATTACGGCAAAGCGTTGCAAACTCACCCTTATCAAATGCGATACTTTAATGCGAAAATGTTGTCTCAGCTTTCACTTAACGGCACAGTAATCGTTATATTAATCGTTATATCAATACAAGTTGGTCATAAATAATTAGAATGAACAAATAAAATAATACAGTTATCGTATATATATATATATATATATATATATATATATATATATATATATATATATATATATATATATATATATATATATATATATATCTGTATGTGTTAATTCCATATGTACGTTTTTTTTCTCTCTCTTCCTTTCTCATTTTTTCTTCATTAAATTGGTCGAAGTTGTATGGCGCGCGACGAGGAAACCGCTGGCAGTAGTTACGCCTTATTTTACACAAGTCCCTTATTGTGAGACCTCGGCTCGCTCGGTCACGCAACGACGTTCATATCGTGGGAGTCTCGGGATTCGTTCGGCGCGAGAAGACGAGCATAAAGGTATATCACGATGAACAAAGAATGAGAGAACCGTGTTGCCGCGATGACCCGCGTCGCACGTTTCGACGGAAATCGATCCGGAAAACGTTGCCGCACGCGTCGTTGTCGTCGCTACGTGCTCGCTCGATCTTTCCCGAGCATTGCTTTCCCCGCGCTATCTCTCGCGCAGCCTTCACCGTTCCAGGGAGAGAAAGGGGAGCGGAAGCGAGAAGGGCTCTCTCTCGCCTTCGTTCGCTCTCCCTCGCTCGCTTTCCTCCCGAGCTTTTGCCGCTCGTCGGTTCTCGAGGGACGACGACGGGGCGAGTTCCCGAAATAATCGTGCGTATCGATCCCCGCGCGACCCGTACAGGGTGAATTTATTCTCGTGCACGGGGTGAACGGAGAAGAGAGAAAGAGAGAAAGAGAGAGAGAGGGGAGGAGAGGGACTGAAAGCGAGTGGGCGAGCGTGCTTCGTTACTTAATCGCTTCGTGTTCGAAATGGGAGCCGTCGCAACGGCCATGTCGTCGGGGCTGTCGCCACGTGCGTTTTTCCAAACTTAAACGGGAACGGAACATGTGAGTGACGCGAAAAAACGAGAACTCTTTCAATAATAAAATAAAATTCTCTCGATAGGATTCTAATAGAGAGATACGAATTTAAAAGTCGGGTAATCGTATTAATTATTAAATGTAATTAGAAAATATTCAGAAAGCATAGAAATATCGTAAATTTAGTAAATTATTTTCAACGGCAAGAATCTTTTACACGGCTTCCGAGATAGAACTGTCGCAATACTTGAAACATATAGCATCGCGAGTCTTATTGCGAATGTCTCAACCGAGTGACACATGAAAATCTCGAGTCGTGACCATTTCCGCGTGGCTATCGTAGTTGCGAACGTGCGGAATTTTCCTGCGTCAGCTGCGTCGAAATTAACAGTGCAATGATTACCTCAGCGTGTCTTGCCGAGCGAATGTTCGAGTTGTTAACATTTCCGTTTAACTTTGGCACTCAAAGCCAATTGTTACTTTATAAATGCAAATCTTTTTACTATGCAAATGTAAGATACCGTAGGTACACTGTAGCATTGCACTAGTCATTAATTTGAGAATGTTTATAATTAGTTTTATCAAGATGTTTATTGAAGTTTGCACAATTTAAAAAAAATCATGAAAGTATGTTACGAAAACAATTCTGTGGTCGTAGTTGTGAGTTATTTTTTATATATTATATCGCAAAATAGCCAATACTTTTATTATTTTAATCTAAATAAAAGATATTGAATCGGAAAGATTGATATATATATATATTTAGTTGTATAAAACGAAGATAATGTGTATATTTCTGTTTTTACTGAGAAAGAGAGAGAGAGAGAGAGAGAGAGAGAGAGTCGTGTTAAAAATTGCAAAAATGAATATTCGAAGGACTTTGTGATTCGTTTGGCGACTTCGAGAAACTGCTCTTGCTTTCAGCGTAGTTTTTTGCCGGCCTCTCACTTCGTCAAATCTAACTTCCTTTTTTCTGAATTCATTCGAGCGCGCGTTTTGTCTGCTACGTCATGTCGTATTGTATTCATTGTTTGGAGGATGGGTAAAAGAAGAGAATTTCTCGCTGCGAGGTTCAGCGAGAAATATACTCGATCGTACATCTCACTCAAATGTCGTCAGTCTCACTAAGCTAATCTTTTCTTAATAATTCGCTCAATCTATATTTTCTTAATTATAATGTCATTTCATAGAATGACGTTTTTTTCTTTTCTTCGTGAAGTTCAAGTGACGTCCGAACGGCAAAAAGATTTTAGCTCCAGATTTAATTTTATCCGGTGGGATGAAAACATTAAGTAGGAAAATAATCGTAAATTTCGAAAAAATGTAACTTGTAATCGTGTGTATGTGTATAGAGTAATAATTATCTATAGAATGATCCTATTTGAGATTTAATTAATATATAATGTATTTGACACAAGTGCACTCGAATTATTCTACAATCAATCTACAGGCAAATGTTAATCTGTGAAGCGAGCATATCACGTATGGCGGCATTCACAAAGTCAAGGCCGCGTAAGCAGGTTTCCGAATATACAAACAGTGGCCAACCAGGCGTGAAATTATCTCTTTCTCTCTCTTTCTTTCTCGAATGGAGTATGCAGAAGATAATTCTAAGATCGACTCGTTGCGCTACTGTTTTGTAACTATTCGTGAAACTTCAGTATTTTATCGATCTGTTTGTCCAAGCGTTTTATAATTCGTTTGCGTGCTTCTATTTTGTGTAACAATCGTATAATGAAAATCTAAATACTAATTATCAATGCGGAATTATCAGCAATTACACAAAATTATTCAAAAATTATTTCAAATAAAATAAATCGGAATATAAATTCGGAGATTACATTCTATAACTTATATTGACATAAAATCCATTTATTCATACATCATTACAGAAAATTGCAGAATTAATTGTCGGTTGCAATTAGTATATTTTTTTATCTGAATATTCGATCATCGTTATTTTATATTTATATTAAAACATCAGCTTGTACTTTTCTTTTAAATTGCGTTATTTGTTCAAACAATATTTTTTTCTACAAGAAAACAGTAGAGATCTTTTCCTAACTAAAACGGTTTGTGTATAAACAACGGATTGCATTCCAATCGTAAAGCGGTACTTTCGATGGTACAATGAAACCTTTCTTGATTGTAAGGTAGCTTCGTGAGCATCTGCGAGTTAAAATGTAATCCAAGATCCACGAGCGAGAGCGGCGTTTATTCGTTCGTCCGTCCGTCCGTTCGTGTGAGCGAAGCGAGTAGACTCATCGCGAAAGACCTTCCCCCGAAACAGGCGCACGAAACTCGTTTTAGCTCCATCCTCGTGGCGCGGCGAGGCGGATCTCGCAGCGTTCCTTTCCACACAACAACCGTCCGGCACACACATTTCGTCCAGAAGTCACGTCGTGTCGTATTCGTTGTTCGGCGAGACGAGCGAGGTGGGCGAGAGACGTGGTCGAGAGGGAGGAGAGGGCAGGCGGTCATCTCTCTTAGTAGAGAATAGGCGCAAGGGAACTTACCATCCGAGCACCGTACGTTGAAATCATCTCGTGCGTTTCGTGGTAGTATGAAGACATTCCCATCGCATGTATCAGGTATGAATTGTTAATGAAGAAATGAGGATTGAGCAGCGGCATACGTTCGAGAATGTATTCAGTAATATTATTTCCGATACTCGTGCCTTTTTAAATAGAAGTACAATCCTTCTTCAATTTAATTGTCTGTAGTGCAATCGTTGCACTGCCTTCTTTCCCTTCTTTCCTCCGTCAGTATCGTCGCCTCGGTTACCGTGAAAATTCGATTTCTGTGCAAACGAGTGAAATCAAGAAGAAAGCGCTGGACGCGCTGGTGGCGGAACGGATCGAGAAGAGTAGAAAGGCCGCGCGCCGTGCCGTTGTGTCCGAGCATGTGCACGCGTTCCGCGCACGTTGTGTGTGTACGAGAGGATAGGACAAAAGGCGGAGGATATGAGAGAGAGAGAGAGAGAGAGAGAGAGAGAGAGAGAGAGAGAGAGAGAGAGAGAGAGAGAGAGAGAGAGAGAGAGAGAGGGACGCAAGAACGGGCGAGAGAAAGGATGCGCCCGGATTCTCGGCGGTGATCGAACGTGGGCCTCGTTGTTCGTTGTGTGGCTGCGGGTCGAAAGAGAGGGTCTGAAAGTTGGAAAAGCCGGGCGGACGAGGAGAGAGGAAGAAAAGGCGACAGGCGGCGGGCGGAGAAGCTTTGCTTCTCTTCCGGAGGGCAAGGCGGCACGCAGAGGTATGGAATAGTTGCATACGCATGTGTGCCGTTGCGACGAAACGCACGATAATGATCGCGAGAAATTGCGGAGACTCGCCGGTATCCGAAAGTGTTTGTTATAAATGATCATAGTTTCATCAGCGGTTATCATTAGAATTAGCAGTCTGCTTGCTAGAGAAAACGAGTTAAAGGAAGAAGAGAAGAGATCATGTCGCACGATTGTGTCACTAAGCTATTAAATTGCAAGTTCAATTTTATAGATTACGTTCGTTATGTTTTGTATTTGCAATGTTATGCAGTAATCCCCAGTGACGTAAACGCAAGTTATGTAAACCATAACATTATACATTTTCGAAATATAAATGAATGAATACCGCACATTGCATGCCATTTAGCGTTTTACCTATTTATGGTACGAAATGCGTATGTATATGTTCTATGTCGATTACGTGCGCGCTTTCTTTTACGTAATAGCGTTCACTGGCGGCCGTTTTTAATTGGTCGGTTGATAATTAATTGCGTCTATTTAAATAGAATTCGTATCACCGCGCGAATGGAACAACTCTATACTGGCAAACTGCGATCGTAAAATGAATGAACAAGTTGTATATCGTGCAGTATTACGAGGGGACTTCGAAGTTTTCCATTTACCGTTAGCGATTCCCGGTACTGTCTCTGTTAGGGTCGTTTCCACGCCAAGTGATTGACCCTAGTGAGATACCTGTAGCACATACTATTAGGATACGCGTAATCTGTTCATCTAAGTTGTGGCCCACATACGAAATTCTGCATTATTCAAGTAACCGTAATCTAATCGCAATAATACTATTTACAATCTTTTATCACTTCCTTATTTGCGCGGAAGAAAGCAATATTCAAGAAGCAAAATTTTATTTAAGTTTATTTATAAAATGTCAATAATCATTGATAAAGTTCTCGAAGATTTTAAATGTCTCTAATTATATTATTTTAACTTTTGTAATATTGTAACATATATTTATTCCAATACTGAAAAACTTTAAAATTGATATTTATTTATTATTAAACAAGAAAACATTTATTTGTTCGAGAAAAGTATTCTCTAAAGATATAAATGAATATGTAATGTATATACATGTATATGTATATATATGTATTTAAAAGTCGTTCATTTTTCATTTAAAACTATTAAACTTTCTTTCACTAATATTTTCATTTTCTTCTTCACGATAAAAACGCACATTTATTATTTTTTATTTATCTTTTTCCGCATTGGCGTTAGAACAATGAATGTCTATTATACGGCGCACTCTTTCAACTTTGACGTTGGATGATTTAAATGACAATGACCGTGTCAAGTGGAGTTAGTTCTGGGCACAGTGCTCGGCTACTCGATCGGCTCTCACTCTCACCATTATGCTAATAAGTCGTATTGTTGTCAGTTACGACCATATGTTAGCTGGATACTAATAACTCCTTTATTTACTTGCTTATTGAGAATTTAAGGTGTCACGAGGACCTGCATTGAGAGTTCAAGTAATTTGCGTTTCGTTAATAAACAAATCACTAAAAATACCGCGTAGTCACAATTTTAATTTAATATACGAATTTACAAATATCAAAATTAGTTTTCTGATTTTTATAAATTATGATTGGTCTGAATATCTATAATACGTTGTCACGCTTAGGGAATTTATGAGTCAAATAACATAATACAGTCTAAATATGTATTATGTGTAATATTATTGCGTATGCATGAGTGAGCACATTAATATAAACATTAACTGCTTACGTTTGATTAAAAATTACCATATACGTAAGAGTCGCATGAAACGCATACATTCGATATTGCGTTCGGTGATAATCGAATTTCCGTAACGTCTAACGACGTCTATCGACTCATTAGGTGTTGCCCATTATGGAGAAGGGGAGACACGGTTACACGAGGGCCATCGAGTGATCGATACGAGTTGACTGGCACGTTCATGTATCGTGAATGCCCATCTGTGGAGGCGTATGAAATTGAAGTTGAACATTGGATTGCTAGCAAATCTATGTTTACCATTTTGCCGCTCTTTCTAAATAAACTGTTATTTACTGGTAAACTATTTTATATAAATCTACTACTATTGCTATACTATTGTATACTATTGTATATACTATTGTATACAATTACGTCAATTGTAATCTAAATGATTATATATTTCATATGTAATATTTGTTTGATTTTATACATAATAATTATACAATTAATTAGAATTAAAATTAACAGTTGCATCGTTCGTAATATATAAAGCTTTTTAAAGAATCGCGTATTTTAAAGCATTTATTAGAAAATTTAAATATTTCGAAAATTAAAAATTCAAGAAACTCTTATAATTCTGTCTCCAATTATACTCTGTCGAGATATTGGATTATTCAATGTAATATCAATTTTTCTCTCTCTCTTCCCTTTCCTCCTTCTCTCTGCAAACGATATCTATTAAATGTAATATCGGCAAATTCCCGCATAATCTAATAGGAGAATTGAATTGAATAAATGACTCGAGTAACTTCGACAGCTGTTAGTGGTGAACGATTTGTTTTGAAATAATCAATTTAATATACGATGCATCGAGATAATAAATTAATGTAACGCGGAGAAAAGCGCACCGCGCTCGATGTATTAACGTACTGATGTGAAACTGAAAAATAATTTATCGTGCCGTTTATACGATCGACGGTCGCAAAGAGACGCATTGTTACCGCGGTTCCATTCACGGTGATTATTTGTCTCGTTTAACACAGACCTTGTCTTTCCACGCGGACTCGAGAGAGATCAATGACAGATGTTATACAATACATTCGAACAATGGATCGACGATACGGAGATCGCATCCGTTCGATTGCATATGACAGTTGTAATAAGATGGGAACGTGTAAGTCGCGTAAATATCGCATATCGTTACATCTTGGCCATCGATAGGATTATTAAAATAAACTTAAATTAAAATATATAAATTAAAATAAATTAAAATAAACTTAAATAAAGAAATAATTAATTCTGATTATTAGATAAAGTCTTTTAATATTCTTTTTCTCACAAGAGAAAATACCTATAAAAGGATTTTTTTAATTCGTACAATCTTTTTCTCACAAGAGAAAATACCTGTAAAAAGATTTTTTTAATTCGTACAATCTAATGCTAGTTTTGTACATGCTGTTGTTGGAAAAAGGAAACACTCGTTGTCGTCTCTAAATTTTTACGCTGCATCGCGATTCACAATGACTCGTACATATACATATTTACTTGCAAAATATATTATTGGTGTAAACACGACAAATTTCATTCTTGACGCAATTACAACTCGTATACAGGAACTAAACGAGCGATTAATGCATTTATCGTTTCATCATTTTCCTTATGGCTTCACGATCATTTCTGACACTTTTGATGTAGCGGGACAAATTGAAAACGTGTTCTGTCTTAATTAATCTTACGTTAATCGGTTAATTGATTTTAGAAATCTTTATTCGCGCATAAACTAGTTCACAGATGGGCAAGTTCACTTTACATGTTATACCCTATTTACGCGTATTCGCTGACAGATACAACGTATGCATAACATCAAGTCTTTTGTTTCTTCCGCGGTAATTCGCGCATGGAAACCCCAAGTGACGTCTCGCATGTTACTAAACAGCTTACGTAGGTAATAATTTATGCAATATCCGGTGAAATGGCACAGAGCTCGACTGATAGATATCAAACGAGAAATGGGAGGCATACGGATATGAAATTCACCACAAATTGAGAGCATAACAAATACAGTTATTCCTTCTACGCGCGATAAAGCGCGTGATGATAATACTATCTTTACATGACTAACGAAGAAACGGCCGAGTTGAAGTAATTCGTTTCGCGATGCGTATGTGCGCGCATACGCACCGGCCGGCGCCCGTATTATTTCCCCTCGGTCGTTTCTCAAGCGTACCTGCTCGCACGCGATTCCATATAAGAAGGTCGACGCTGCGCGCCGTAACGTGCCTCTTGAAACTCGATATATGTATGTGGCACAGATTCATACCACGCGCGCACACACATACATACACATACACATATCCCATATCCATATCCATGCACATACACGTGTATGCGTATCGAGCGGGCAGGAACGTGCGCACGGTAGGTGAGTGCACAATAATTCCGCGTCGTTCGCGCAGCTGTCTTAAAAAAATGGAGAGAACGGTCTTCTGGTAAAAAGAAAAAAAAAAAAAAGACCGACGCCCGTAGACCCCGCCCCCCGTGCTGACGAACGAAGCCGAAAAACTTTCCAGCTTTTTATCGCCGACAGACGATGGGGAATCGTCGATTCTCCGTCCGTTCCCCTCGCCGAGAGATCGGGCGCGACCTTTATATGCGAAGTTCGATCGCACGTCAGCTGTTGTGCGTTAAACATGTATAAGGACTGCACGAAGCGGGATCGTACGTTATGTTTAATTCTCTTTCGGGTGTCGGCTCGCACGGAACATCGTGTGCTTTTTGTAGCCGAATATAATCAGTTTTGTGCTATTTCACAAGTGAAGAAACTTAATATTATATATATTATCGCATTTAGTTTTATGGAAGATAAATTATATCTGTTATCGCACTTAATTAGCTTTACGATAATTTCCTCCTTTTTTTTTCTCTTCGTGTTCTTTCTTATTCGTTCTATTTGCATTGTATTGCGCTACAAATAAGAGTTAGACATTACACCCAAGTAGGATGAGTTTTACAGTCATAAAAAAACTTTCAAAAGTACAGTGAATGGGACGCGTACGCGTGATGTAATCCTCTTTTGCGTACTTTTCTCGGATGAATATACTAGCTGCTTGTATAAGTTACTTTTTTAACGTTCCTAAAGAGCGAGCGAAGCAAACGAGATTTATTAAAATCTCGGGCATAAGATACTTAAAGTATCAGATTCTTTATTCTGCGAATTTTACTCTTTTTTTTTTTTTACTCAAGTCCACTCCAAAACAATGAAAAATGTGATAAAGAGAGAACTCATTCAAACAATGTTTTCGTATTTTTCTTTCAAGAATCCGTAATGCAATAGATAGTAGTAAGATGGGCGAGTAGATCTATTTTAGTCCCTAATGTCACCTAGATCTATAAAAATCCTCTGTGACTTCTCGCTGAAAATTGTATGTAGGATTTGAACTCGGGACCTTTCCGTTACTAATCACTCGCGTTAGCACGGAGCCACGCGTCATTCCAATCCAAAATAGATATATTATTATTGACAATTTTATTGCTAACGTACAATCTGTCTTTAAAATTATCTAAAACTTAGTTATTTGTTACGAATTTTTTAATAATTCAAAATTTAAATGAATGAACTAAAATTAAAGTTAAAGTTTTGAGTGATAATTTTGACGATGGCTCATTATCGTTGTCTTGTTCGATTTACAAAGAGTTTGGTTTGCCTGAAATTTATATGAAAAACATAGAACACTTGGAAGATATTGAATAGAGGATACAAGTAAGGACCGGCATTAATTGTGACATATCAGCCATTGAATGGCTCGGCGAGAACGAGGCTGACAAATACCGCTATTCAGGTTTTCTGCATTATACGATTCGCTGGCCGCGTCTTCTATTGATATACTCTCTCCTACTCCCGCAATGTTCGTTCCCCGTTCTAACCTGAGAGACGAGCTGGTCCTCTCGCGCGCGTTATTGATTAATGTATTCGATATTCCCGATCGACGCCGTCGCCAACTTCCTTCCCCCTCTCTCTCTCTGTCTTTCTTTTTTCTCTCTTTCTCTGCCTGTTCTTCTTTCTTTTCCTCTTGCCGCTCGCGTCGCATGTCCCCCAATCTTATCGATTATCTATATTCGATTTTAATTGTTCGCTATCTCTCCATCGTTACGTCACCTCACATTAATTTCTGCGCCGCTTTTCACTGCGTTTGATCGTCAGCTATGATTTTCTAATACCGTATAAACTGTTATTGGATGAGTGATGAATGAATTGTTGCGCTATTCTAATTTTATATCGGTTAGCCATCATGTTTATCGAACTATCATACATAATGAAATATGTATAATAATGCAATTCATATATTTCTTGAATTGATTTTTAATAATACATTTTTTTATTTCTTTATATCTCAAAATTTTTTATATTGAAAATGTGAAAACTATCAATTTGCATCGTTTTATAATTCCAAAAATATTATTAAAAATGTACAGACTATTATTATTCTAAATGCATTGATTCTCGAACTAATCACCTTGTACGTAATCTGTCACGCATGTTTTGACATCTTCGCTTCGGATCGATAGCATAATGCCAATCTGCCGAGACAATCCGAGTAGAAGCCGCATACAAGCGTTTAATCGTCACTCCCCCTTAACTGATTTCGATGGACGTTCCTACATGTGGCCCCCAATTTGCATTCCTGTCGACCGATCCTCCAACCGAAGATCCTTCCTCTCCTTGTTTCTCCCCTGCGTTTTCTCTCTCTCTCTCTTTCTCTTCATTCATTCTATGTCGATTCCTCTCACGTGAGGACGCTTCTCAACATTGCTAAACCAAAACCTAAACCGCTCATTTGAACGCGCTGAATGTCTGGGGATTTGCGCGCGTTGAGCCTAAGAAGCGAGCGGACTGCTGGCAAAAACGCCGGCATTTCGCTCGGCTTCTTCACTCATGCGAGAATGCTTGAGAGGCACGGAAAGACGGAGGTTGCTGCGAGAGATACTGCATCCCGACTCAGCGCGGAAACGACGACGACAAAGACGACGATAACGTTGATGATGACGCGCAGTCCTGGTCTCCATCTTTCACTCTGCTTTTCTTGCGTTGCCGTCTCACCCCTCCCCTCCTTCTCTCTCTCTTGTTCACTCACACTTTTCGGCTCTTCGCTCGTTCTGTAATCTGGACAGCACGGCGGGTCGCGATTGGACCGCGGAAGGGATCGCCGGGAAGGAACGGCACGAGAACGAGAGAGACAACAGATGAGCTAGGAAGGGATCGCGGACGAAGGGGTCGAAGGACGAGGGAGGGTGTTACCGTCGCATTTCAGAGAGAACTTTAGCGCGCTACGGATGGAGGTAGGTAGGCTAGCCGGAGCGAGAGCGGAGCAACGGTTGCGAGAGCGAGAGAACCTGTGCGCGATAAGGAGAAAGAGGAACAGCCGTAGCGGGCGGTCGTGGCGTTGGAACGAAACAGAGAGAGAGAGAGAGAGAAAGGGGTGAGGTGGCAATGGAGGGAAGAGGGGATCCACAGAACCGACACGTCTCTCTGGCTATGCTGTATGCCGCCAGGCTACCCTGCTTCACATCGGCTCCATCCTTCTCCCTTTCTCCCGTACCTTTATCCATCTCTCTCACTTCCTCTTTCTCTCATCGACGCGACCCAGCTCGTTTCTCCACGTCTCTGTCTCTTTCTCGCGTTCTCTCTGTCTCTTTCTTCTTCCCTCGCTCGCCACGCGGCACTCGTTCGTTCTCACTCTCGGTCGCCGCTGCGCTGCCTCTGGTCTCCTGGTTCCTCTCTGCTCGCGCTCGTTCGTTCAATACTCCATGAGAGAGAGAGGTAGGGAAGGGTGGCAAAGGCCAGGGGGAGAGAAGCGGCAGCAGCAGCGGCGGCGGCGGCGGCAGCGGCAGCGGGCTCTCTCGCGCGCACAAACCCAACGGACTCACGGAACACGATTCCATCGTTGGTTGGTGGGCTACGGATGGTTCGTTCGCACGATCGAAACCAGCCCGGCTGAAGGAGAGCCGAGGGAAGATTCCGGGTTCTCTCTCGCGTTAATGCGGAACGAAACCACGCGCTCGATCAGGCCGAAACGCGCGGGCCCTCGCGAGAGACGAATCGGACGTGCCGTTTCTGAATAGTTGACGAGCTCGGTTATGACTAGCTAATAACATGGTTTATAAATCGACGGTCTCTCTCGCTTATCCGCCAAACCGGCGAATGTCGACCTGCGCCGTATCATTGGAGTCTATTAGATAATTCAGAATGTACGAGAGAGAGAGAGAGAGAGAGAGAGAGAGAGAATCTTTAGATACACGATCTAGTTTATGATTCCGCATTCGAAATTTAAGAGTACAGGTGTGACAACGGTGAGTTGCAGATGGATGAGGAATGATAACGAATACTGTCGAGGTGGAGCCGCGGCGGACACTCGTGTACAACGTGTGTTAATTCTGAAATATTATACATATTTATTTTTCTGTCTGTTCTGACGTAAATGTCACTATGCGAACTATGAATCTCATGTACCATTTTTTCGGCTCTCCGGATCTCTTCAAACGGCATTATATTACCCATCTCCCTCTTAGTAAATCGATTATTCTACGAGTAATACGTTCACGTACAAATAGGTTCAAGCAGAGAATTATAGCTTCCATTCGAGAGCGTTTAGATACTTTACTTTATTGGAAAGATGCAGACACATGTGTGAGATTCAGTCCAATAAATTTTAGCATGGCGTTCTACGTTTAGTATGGCAGTTCTCTCTAAAACCGCGTCCTCTCTATTCACGTCGATCGGCAAAGCCGATTGGCATGTTTTGTATATGGGGATTGTGTCAGACAGTCCCTGCCGAAATCAGCACGCCAATTAGCGAAGGCTGACACATTTCTACACACGAACCGTGTCCACTAGCTTTGTGTCGATCAGCATGATGGAGATACGGCTTAACATTTATTATCGATGTATACGCATTTATTCTATAAATGCATGTATTCCGTATCAGTAATTAATTAACGGGATATTAATCTCAATCCTTTATCAGCGCTCATTTTGTGCTAGTCTCGTTTCTTCGAGCCGCCCAAGATGATTGAAGAAATTGTAGCACGATCGAAATACCGGTTTCCATCAATCCCTCTAATGACGATATCTAAACGCGTAAAGGACGATACCGTTTGATACTGTTTCCAAGCGATACCGATATAATATTGCCACGGTATCACGTCGAAAGTCATTCGGATTATACAAGTTTTCTCGGTAGTCGCGCGCCGCGAGGCGTTCTCAATGATGCCGTCGAATGAGGAGCACTCGTCCACGTTTATACACGGAAGTGCCACCGTATGCGAGCGAGCGAGTTCGAGTCACCGTTCCGTTCCGCGCCGCGACGTAAAGCCGCTGGATTCGTCGCATGTTTTTCTCGCTCTCGTCTCTCGGCGTTTTCTCTCCGTTCTCTTCTTTATTCCTCTCTCGTCTTTCGTTTCCTCTCTGACTGCGCTTCTGATACGCGGTCGCCCGTAATCGTTATAAATCTGCCTATATACACCTACATACCAGGCACTCTATGAGGATATACATATATACATTTATATATATATATAAATAAATGTATGTGAATATATATATATGTGTATATATGTATACCGATAGATAGAGATAAATGTGAGAATACACACACATTTACCTCTATCTATCGGTATCGTGACCTCTAGTGATCGATATGGAGAGCCGCTCATTTGCTACGAGGTGGAACGACTACTTCTCTCGCGCCCACCCCCCGAACCTCCCTCCCCGTCTTTTCTACTTTTTGTTTTTGCGAGGGAATGGTGTCTCTTCCTGACACTCGACGAATAATTAGGACAGCTTCGTCGTTAGCATGGAGATTCGTCGACTGTCGTTTCTTTCTTCCTTTTCCCGCAATATCATCCCCCTCATTCTGTCGTTTTCTTCGTCGACTGCTTCACTCTATATCTGTAGTAACCAGAGTGAGTAATAATAATTCGTGCCGCGAAAGAGAGAAGGGAATAATAAACGATTGGAAAATAGGAGATGCACGAAGCTGTGAAGTAGAAAGTATGGAGGGATATAAAATGAAAGATTGAAGATGTGTCGCGAAAAGGAGAAAAAGGAAGAGGATGAAGAGAGAGAGAGAGAGAGAGGAAGAAGAGGTCGCGCTGAGTTTCGGATAAAATTCAGCGATCGGACTCTTCTCTTCTGTTACCTCTTCCCTTTCTGTTTCTCTTTCTCTCTGTCACTCCTCTCGTTTGCGCACGCCCCTCCTCTTCCTCCTTCTCTCGAACAGCGTTCGCATTCGTTCCTTCACCTCGCCGGTGCATGTTTTTTTCCAACCCGCTCCTCAGGTATTCCGCCGCTCTTAACGGCCGCCTGTTTCTCCCGTCCACGGACCGACGCGAATCCGCTTCTGGGAGACGTATCTCTTCAGTCCTCTTTCGATTCTACTATAAACTTTTCGCAGGAGGGGATATCGAGCTGTCGGAAACTACATTGCTCTTTGCTAAGCAAAGCAAAGAGCTGTAATGTTTGATATTGATTTATTTTAAACCATGATTTTGTCATCCGAAGCTCGCTTTGTTCACACTTGTTTAAAGAATTAATATATTTTATACATTTTATAATGTTTCTGTCAATATACGTACTAAATGAAGTAATAATGGTTATTCTTGTAAACTTTCTCTCTTATATTTTACGAGGCAAAAATCTGCTTAATAGATATTTGATGGCTGCTTGAACTACACTTATATTTGTTTCGAGGTTGCGCCGCGAGATATATCACCGCAGCGCGTAACGCTTCCGGCTAATTTCTGCCTGTTCCTCTTACGGTATCGTGACCGCGGTCGCTACTTTATTGCTACTCGCCTCGCGGACGAAGCTAAGGACTTTGCGAGCGAACGAACAAATTGTCATTGCGTCTTTCGTTTTCGTGTAATAAATAATAACGGGATACTAAATAGTAATGTACTTGTATCAAAAGGAACCATTGCAAAGTATACTAATCCTTAAAACACATAGTAATCATTAAAATTAAGAAGAAATGATTAACAGCTTAATAACGTAAGCATATGATTTATAACATTCATTAATGTTTTTCATTCACATTCGATGGTGCCATGTGTTTCTCCGATGTTCTTGCACTCCACTTATAATTCATTGATAATTAATTCATGGTCGAATGCGTGTGCACCTTGTCCGGATTTATGATCGACACGTCGATCGACGAGATCGCCAGCGACAACGACGGTGCACGACCTTGCAACGGCGCATAAACGACTTGCATATTGTATATAGCGCTAATTGAAATATTTCGACAATCGAAAACCCTCCATTTTGCTCGAATATCTCTTTCGATTTCGACTTTCTGCCGAGATAACCATCAAATTTCGTATATGAGCATTTTCGTATATTCATTACCTGAGTGAATATGAACAACTATTCTTATAATGTTGATTGTATAAATTTGTGTAACTTCGTACAAAAAAAGATTGATAAAAGAGAAGATGATTTTTTTTTTACATCTGTACAAGCGTCGACTTTTTTGTGGCGAGAGAAACCAGTTTAATAGAGGTTGACTTTGTATAAGATGTCGTCGTGATTGTTATTGGTCGATAAAAATCGATACCTTGTTAAACAACGATATAAAGTTATTCGGCAGAAGTCTCTCGGTATTGTGCAGTAACTACCTGTAATGAAATTAAATTAGCACAAGTTAAGCTTTTCGTAGTTCCGTAATGTTACAGTTGGAATTGTAGGTACTTTAATTTATAGACACCCATATTCAACCATTCTTTTGAGAAAGAATTGGAGTTTTATCGCGAAAACATTTCGATTTACAGCGCGTCGAAATCTGTCGTTTCTGGATCGAATAACTTTCTATTTTTTTAAAGCCGTTTCAAAATATACTTTCCACATTTTGAGTTGAGTTAACGTAAAGCTATATATTGAAGTGCCATATAGAATCGATAATTTAATACTTTCAATATTTATTTAGAACATTATAAACATAAATTGGACAGATTTTAAATATTTACTTAATCGATTAATCTCCACTGTGATTTAATTCTGTCAGGGAGAGCAAACAGAACATGACATAGCTTTATGTATATTCATTAACATATGTCGCTTTTTCCTCGAGTTATCCAAGCGTCGCTTAGCAAAGGTCTTAACAACTGATATCGGTATTTATCTCTGTAGCCATCAAATAACATCGATACCCGTATATTTGCTGCACGAACGTAAACGGTTATTAGCTGCAATATATCACGTTTCGCTGCGCGAACAAATCGGTCCGCAACATAACGCAATGTTATCTTGCAATGCTTTCAGGTGCGCAACGCTATCATTGCATATCGTTTATTCTTGATTTCCCGCTGCCGCCCCCGCGCTTATTACATCAGTCGTTATATTTATTACATCAGCAGCACATTAATTCGTGTTATAATGATAGAAATGTCCCATAGTGGGCACAGAATGATGGGGCGTATCATTCGCTGTCGATTCGACGTTTAGTGCGTGTCAGTCAACATTATCTGTTATGTTATATAAATCCGCGTGAAAAAACATTAATATGCGAAACAACCAAATCAAATTTGATCGGATAAAATCTGTTTATTTTTCATAAAATGATTAATTTGCCAAACTGATTTTATAATTTAAAATAATATCATATAATTGAAAATATATGTATCGCTATAAATATTTTTTTCAAAATTTGTTATTTGTTTAAACACGCATTTTTTAATTAACAATGCAAATAAATGGTCTGCAAGAATAAATCATAATGCATTTTTTTGCAAACAATTTTTCAAAGATGATCAGTTTTGGAAGTCTACGAAAAATAGAAATACGTTTAAGTATTCAATTATTATGATATCCTTTTTCAATCAAAATTAAAAATTAATTTTATTACTCTATAAAAATTATTATCGTGCACAAAAAGTTAGCGTTAACGGATAATCGACTATTCGCGCGCGGTTATCTGAATCCAGACAACAGGAAACAATAAATCACACGCTAATAAATGCTCTGAAGAGATTTTATTAATAAGTCTGTCGATAATCTAAAGAATTAATTTTTAAATAAGAAAATACCATAATAGTTGCTTCAACAGATGACAATAATATCATTGATGTTGAAGCGTCTATAAAAAGTGCATCGTCGAAACGCGGTCGTCCGGCGGTTCGTCCAGACGAGATCCGGATAAACCTCCGGCACTAGCAATTTACGGCGCGGTATTGCGAATTTATTACGGACATCGTCGATTATGCAGTTACGCGTAAAATAGGAACGATGAAAAATCGGGTCGGCCGATATTGCGCTCGAGAGCGGCGAATTACACACGGTTTATTCCAGGTATTCCAGCGCGTTTTTTTTTTACTGATTCTGTGATCGTATGTCAGTACCATTTTTTTTTTATCAATTCTGCTATCAATGCTGTTACAGTTTTTCTTGCAAAATCAATTCGATAGTACCGTATATTTCTTTAAAAGGAATTAAAAGCATTAATAATTTTTAAATTATTATACAAATAATTGACAATTTGAATTAAACACTTTAGAGATGTCAATAAACAATACATATCTATTCGTTATTTAATTTAATGTTTCAAATTTAATTGTAAATTTTGCATAGCCAGATTTTTTAACCTAATAATAAAATCTTGTGATGATAAAATGTTATATCTTTCGTATTAATAAAATATTAATAAACTGGCATTTAGATAATTAAGATTTTCCTGTGGACAGATTGATTTAAAATTCGTGAAAAGATTTATGAGGTTTATAAGTATCACTATATCGAATATTTTGAAGAGACAATCACGTACTACCTTGGCATCAAAGAAAAGACGCGGAGAAGCGCGGGGTGCTAGCGAGAAAGTCTAGAAAGAGGCAGAGCGCGAGAGCGAGNGAGAGAAAGAAAGAAGGAAAAAGAGAGGTGGGGTATCCGGAAACGAGTAGTGCTCGTAGGAGCACGTACGCTTCGTTCTGCGCTCCAAACCGCGCGACGTTTACCGCGATATGAAAGATGAAACAAAACGATAAGACAACGCTGGGTCCGTTCGTTCCATCATTCAAGTCGTGTGCGAAATTGGAATGTATCGTCCCAACGACGTCTGTGTTTCGTATATCGCGCCGTGCAGCACGAATCGCGTATTGAAGATCGACCAAATTTATCGTATAAATATATGACATTAATTTACTAATAATTAAAAATAAAAATTTAGATACAAACATATAACATATCTTGTTAACATGCACAAAACTTAATAATTTATATAAAACACTTGGTATATTTTTACTATTATTAACTCTGTTAATTGTTAAAATTATTATTATATTTGAAATTATCTCAAGTACATATCAACAACATCGTGCAATGAGGTCTTGCAAACGATTGAGTATGCACACAGCTGCGAGAGAAACGTAATAAAATTCGCATCGTTACATTCGTCGTTATGAAAAATGCACTTCACTAAATTTTCGGCAAAGATACGAATTTCGGGGCCTGCGTCCGATTGCGTGTTGGAGACAATTTCGTCACACGAGGGGAAAGAAATAATTACCCGATCGATATCACTAAGGAAAGCTAATTTAATCACGCGTAATACAGGATAATGACAGGAAATATTTACAGCTATAAAGGTGAATAATGAAGGTATTAAATTTGAATATTTTTAAATATTGATTTTTAGAAATTATTAATGCAACTATATACATTTCTTTTTTTGCCACTGAAATTTACTAATATAGTATACAAAATTCAAAGTGCATATTTCAACTCTATTCTATCGTTATTTTGACTTTGATTATCGAAAGTTTGAACAGTTTATATCTTAAAATCTTATCACGTTTCATGCAACATTAAGAAAAACATTTTTCCCGCACATTACATATATTTGCTTCCCTACAATGATATTTGTAGAAGATAAAAGCAAATTGTTGGATCCTTGCTATCTACCTCGAGTACATATCGAGAAACATTGTAGAACCTCTGTCCATAATTCGCGCGTGGGCGACCAACACCGTTACGATCTCTGTTTCTCGTGGTTGCGCGATCGCGTCGGAGTCGGACGGGGCCGATGCGAGCGTTGAATCGCAATTTCCACGGCGAAACACATCGATGACGGAAAAAAGTGGCCGCTCGCTGAGCGCGCCTACTCTCTCTCGCGAGGAGACGTCCGTACGTTCCTCTTCCCGGCGGTTGGCGGCGTCGTTAAATCGGCTCTCGGGAAATGGTCGCCGATTATAAAAGTAGTAAATCATTGCGGGCAACGGCAGCGGCAGCCGCCGATTTCTAAATAACCGTTAAATTGCAATCGCCGCCCGGGCGTTGTTTGCCCGGTGAGAATCGGCCGCAAAAATTTACGTAAACACCTCGCGACCCCGGTAGCTGTAACCGACCGTGAGATGGCTATTTTGCTGTCGAAGTACTTTTAAAGTGACTCAAGTTTTTTATTGGACAACTCGCGATCGGGTTGCGGCCATTTGCGGGCATTCGTCACCGCTCGCGTCATCGCATCGTGCACGTCGTTACGACGCGGGAAAGTCGTCGTTCACATCTTTGTTTTTCGCTGCCGTGAATGCATTGCGAGTACACTTGGCCGTTGAAGAGACAATAATAATTTAATCTGAAACGACACTCCTTTTTTACTCCGAAATTTAGTAGTTGTAGTTTTTTAGCCCAAAATTTATCATTACTTATAATTAAAATAATTGGCTATCTTTATATAAAATTGATTTTTTTTTTAACAACCGATTATTAATAAATTTAATAAAGTTTTTATCAATCGGGTTTTATTTCAATAAGTAGCTTGGTCTCTTCTCTACGATTCACAGCAAGTTTAAGATTCAATGCCAGATCAATTGTTTAGCGTTAGTTTGATTTTTTACTATTGACAGTTATCGCATTAATCGCAATATTCACCCGTGTAGTATATACGCGCGAATAATTTACGTGATATTCCAGTTATTACCTCATGCATAATTCATGCGGACAAGTGACGAAGAGCAATAGCGATTTTTTTTGTCGGCTATCTAGATTACTCGCAACGCAATAGACCATTATTGTCTCGGAGCATTCAGCGTTTATATACAAACACTTGATCGAGGACGATTGATCCGAGATCGAATTCTCGCGCGTCTGTAATATATATATATCTCTCTCTCTCTCTTTTTCTCGTCGAAATCGTTCGTCCGCAAATCTGTGCGACGTGATCGCGCGCGTTGTCGCGATGAATAAGGGCTCCCGGCGTGGATTTACCGCGGCGCAAATGATCGGTCGTTCTCGCTCCGCCGCGAGGTGCGCTTCGTAAAATTTGATCGTCGCGATATCGCGCCGAAACGGTGGACGCGCGATGATAACGGCGCGAAAGACCGCGAGAGAGTAGGTCCCCGCGCGGCCGGTCTCCGCGTACAATATCGCGCGCTGTAAATCAGTCGGAACAACAAACGCGCCTGTCGGTAAATGCGCGCGTCCAGTCTGACGTAATTTATCTCTGTACGAAAACGATAATTAGTCCCGTCGCGATGCGACGCGACGCGACGCGACGCGACGCCGCGGCGAGTGCCAGCGATCGCGTATCCGCTGTTTTTACGTCTACGCTTTTTTTTGTATTACGAGAGACTCGACTGCGTTCACTTTGTTTTCGGCAGTGGATCGATACATCGGGTCGCTCGCGCCTCTTGGGACGTCTGTTCGCGAATGATTTGTGTGTGACGATTCATAAGGAGAAATAAATCTGTGTATCGCGTGAGATTTTTGATAGCCACAACGTACGTCAGGCAAGTCGAGTGATAAGCCGATGATGCCGAGATATGATGTAAGAATATTTAAATAAAGTCGACAACCTCTCCTGTCATTGAATATTACAACTTTACAAGTCAGAACGTATCGCATCTGTGGTAATAAGAGAGAAAATTCCATGCATAATTAATGAAAATCAATGTGAAGAAGCAAAAGGAAGTAGAATATGTATTGGGAAAGTACATAGATTAAATACACCGATATTATCGAAGACTAATATTCAATTTCAATTTCTTTACCGAATATCTCAAGCGAGTCGATAATTCCAATTGGAATTTTGTCTTTTGGTATGAATATTTAATTAACATCAAATTTATAGCAAAATGTCTGAAAAATGCTCAAGGTAAAACCAGTTTAGCTACCATTGAATCGTGAGACATTTCTCGAGTGATTAACGAGCGCGAGGAGCGACGTAAGATGCGAGTACACTGCTAGAGGCGATAAATGACGATAATTAGTCCGGACTAGACGAGAAAATGCGATAAACAGTCGCGTGTGTGTTTAATTTAATTTTGTGCGGCAAACGGACGAGACGACCTTTCGTACCGATAAAACTGCGCGCTCGTTTCTGCTGTCGCAAATGTCGCAACGGCGACGCAGCTGCACCTTCGTCGGATGTACGGTGCCGATATACCGTGCTCACTCGCTCGCTCGTTACGGCCAGCTTGTAATTTTTGATCCGTCGTTGCGAGCGGACAAGGTGATGTAACCGTCGCGCACCGCGGTGGCAGCGGCAGCAGCGGCGGCGGCAGCAGCGACTGTTCGCTTCGATATTGGAAGCGGATGCTGCGATGTTAGAGAGAAAAAGAGAGAGCCGTTCGATATTGTAAAAGTTACCGTACGACCAGTTTCCTGCTTTTCTTAAGTTAGCCAGAGGAAAGAAATAATGAAAGAGAGAGAAAGAATGATGAAACTTTCTGGTCTGGAAATTTACGTTACGAACGTCTTTCTCCGAGTGGTTCAAGCGTTCTTAAATAGTTCAAACGTTACTCGAGTATACGAAACGGTTGGTATTCTAACGCATTGATAATACGATGTATTTCTAAGTCGCGCGGACTGCATGCGTCTTAAAGTGTATTAAGCGGAAAGAAGATGACAGAGTAAAAGATGAAAGGAGGAGGAAAAGGAGTGTTTTCTTCACTTTTAAGAGACTGCTGCGTGATAAAAATAACTTTTCTCAGATATTTATTTTCAAGTTGTGTAATTATAGAACTTATACATACTTTGTTCTTTGAAAGACATTTATTTTTACTGTCTATTAACCTCAAATAACCTCCGGGAGGAATTCCGATGTTTTCTTTAATAATTATATAGCGTATATAAATCTCAGTCAATTTATACGTATCACTGTACGAGTTACTTATGTCGGCTACTTTATCATAATGACACAAATTAATTGCTACAAATGCAATGGTTATTTAATTTGTATTCGATATTAACGCGATGTACAATGCCGCGCACGATTTAAGCGAAAATTAACCACCATCTCTTCTGCTAATTCACCAGCCGCGCGGCGCGGGCTTATTTCGCCCGAAAAATTCGCGCAAAAATACGTTACGGTGTGGAGTACTCGTAATTACTCGGGCAGAACGAAATCCGGCCGTAATTGCACGCTCGGATTCGAGGACGATCCTGCGTTCGCATTCGCGCTTCGTCGTAGCCCGCAGATTCGCAACTTTCGGACCACCCCGGCTTGAATTCCGCGACTTGTTTTCCCCCTTCCCCCTCGGGCTCATTCTGGCGGAGACACTTATCGCGTTCGTGTCGGTATGACCTAAGTTAGGTATGCGTAGCGTGCTGACGAGAGAGAAAGACTGCATCGTCGTCACCCGTTCCTCCTCTTTCTCCTCTTCCTCCTCTTCCTCTACCTTCACCTTCTCCTCCTCCTTCATCCCTTCCTCTCGCCATCTCTTCCTTTTGCCATCCAACTCTTCTCTCTACGTCGCGTGTGTGCCCGTCGGTGCCGCCGCTTCTGCTCCCGCTGTGACTTTATACTCGACTGCGCGCACATGCATGAATGTACATACACATACGTATACGGATCTGCGTGTGAACGCATCGCGCTCGACCGCTTTCGGACCAAACGTGTGCGACTCGACTCGCAAAGTCGCACACGTACACATATGCGTAAGCTTGAGCGCACGTACTAATGGACGCGCACGGATGCACGATAGTAAACGCACACGCTCCGCGAGAGATAACCCGCCGAGTAGACGCGCGCGAACACGTGCGCATGTGTGTGAATGTAACCCGAGGATACGGTTACGTACGCACTGAACGATCGGCGGGGGCACGCAAGGCGAGATTTCGATGGGAAATTGTTGATTCTGGAAATTAACATTGTTCTTTCGATTTTTCTTCATTCGCGCGCGGTAGCGTAGTACACTTTGGACGCAGAGCGTCGGTGTAATCAGCGAATACACGCTTATCGCTCAAAGACGTGATTATGTCATATTGAAATGTCAATAATAGGTATTATCTTTATAGTGAATAATATTAGTTCTGCTTTAATATAATGCAATGTGTAATGAAGATAAAAATTGCCACATGAAACGAAAATTTTTAATATTTATATTTTTTATCAATGATATATCTGACAAATCCTATTTTTTTATCGAATAAAAACATTTAAAGTAATATTTAACTATTTTATTTAAGAATTGCAAAAAAATTCACTAAATATAATATTACGTTTTTATATAATATTACGAGAAATGATTTATTCAAGAATATATATAATATATAAATTATGAAACATTCATACACATCAAACATAGCATACTTAATTATCGCATTTATTCGTTTTATGAATATTGACAAAATTTCAAATATATCGCTGTACATATTTGGAGATATTAAAAATATATAATTGAGTTTTTATACATTATTACATTTATTTTAGAATAGGTTTACTTTATATGGATAAAGAAATACGATAATATCAAATCATGTCATTCATTTATGTTATTTAACAAAATCGTTCAAACAAGTCAATATGACATTATCACTTGTGATATCTAAATCTATATTTACACATATTGCATGACACAATCATGCATATCTATATTTTGATTTATTCATTGACTGATACATCATTTACTTGCGTTAATTGAATAATTGAGTGTCTTAAATAATGAACTTAGTATTTTATCTACATAAAGAAATATCGTTTCAGCAGAATGATTTAAATTGAACGGGCTAGACACATTATTTAGCCGATTCGATTGCCGCGAATATTTACAAGCCAGTTAACACGACAGTAAAAGTATCCTTCGCGCATTCCTCAAGAAAAATTACGCTCTTTAGCTCGCTCTCCGTACTTTTCTAAATTATATCAGGAAGGTATCTTCCATCTCCACGCATCGTCGCGTACGTGTGCGATAGACTTTCACATCTCGACCGATAGTCGCAAGGTCTTGATTTTCGAGAGATACATCTAGAAAGAACGGCGAAGAATCGTCGGAGTAGCCCTCAAGGGAAAAGTAAGTGGCAGGACGAAATCGACCTTGGGCAAGGTGATCGGAGATCGATGAAACCTCCTCGATGATAGCTCGCACGGGACAGAGATTAATGGAAATTCGTGAGATGCCTTGTTCCTTCCCCACTGAATAGATATCGTCAATATGTTTCTCGTTCAGTTACCGGGAATAATTTTCGAATCGATGTTTCGGGCAATACGCGAGACAATAATTCAATATTAAGCGCAGTATTAAGGCGGAGACAAGTGATTCTCTGATAACGCGTGCACATGGAGCTTGCAAAAAAAAAAAGAGCACAACGATATCTAAATCGAAATAAAGTCTACGATTAAAGTTGGAAATTATACGTCTTGAAATTTTATTTGGGGTAAAAGAAATTTTTTGTTTACACTTTATGGTACCAATATTTATTCATCAGGCCATGTCGAATATATAATTAAAATATAATCATCTTGAAATTTTGTTATGTGTAATGTGATTGTCTCTTTGTGATGAATATTTGTATTATGTAATCTTTTTAAAGAGCCTCAGTATCGTGCCCACACGATACTTCGCACCATGCATCCCAAGCCTCTAACAACGTTATAAGAATCATGCATTGTCATCGTCACATACAAGCATAATGCATTCGACCGTGTCTGGTTTCTTGCAGTTCGTAATGAGCGGCTAGCAACACGTTTGCCGCGAGTGAACTCAGTTCTTGCCTAAAGTCTGGCTGCGTATCGTTGTGACTCCGTTGTCACTTATCGCACGTCGGTTTACAATTCACATCATCATGAGAAACACGTCCGGCGGAGATATCGCACGGTAAATCCCAAATGTAGATTCGCCTTTTATCAAACAGCGCGTAAATAGCTAGCGCCGGGAATGACTACTTCGGCACCTCAAGTAATTGAGATAGGCACGGTGAAGATAGATGCCGCGCGCGCGTAAAATATATTTTTAGAAATCTGTAGAATCATTAAAAGAGAAATGAGAGAATGTAAATATTAGATGATTATTTCTCCGAGATTTTTCAAGTCTCCAGATCAAGTAACACCTGATATGTCTAAGGCTCTCGGAAATCATAATTTCGATTAAATTAAGTAAATTTTAAAGTAGTTTAATCTAAATACTTAATATCATTTCTATTTTTAATAAAAAGTATTCAACGTACAAATGTACATTAAAATAAAAGTGACAACTAAAAGTGATGTTTATGTAATAGCTAGAAATTGTGAATAGTTCAAAACAGACTGTTTTTCCGTTTTTTTAATATTATTTTTATTCGCAAAACAGATGTTCCTTCTTTTAACTATGTTGGTAAATGTGATTCTGTGTAGCAGATATCAGAGATAATCGGCGGAGAGCTCGTTTAAATGCGTGTCATTACCGGTGGAAAAGGGCCTGTCAACCGAGTTCCATGCGAGAATAATACAAAGTTACGGCTGACGTTGAAAACTGGATAAAAATTTATCGCCGCGCTATCACGATAAATTTGATTATAGCGATAAAGCTAAAAACGCGTCGTTGCGATGGTAGTGTCGTTAATAAACGAGCAGCAAGGCGGAGGTCTGTAACCGGGAGTAACCGGGCGAACACATCCTGATATCTGAACTTGTACGCTTCTCGCATTACGGAACCGTAAAGAAAAAAAAGAGGAACGTATGGAAATATTTTGGTGCGCGCGCGAGAGGGGTTAAAGAGTCACGAAGCGAACGACCACTTTCGTACCCGCGAGCCAGCATGATTATCGAAGAATTTCCACGCGCGTATATGTGTATGTACGCGCGCGGGCGCGGGCGCGGGCGCGGGTGTGTGCATTCCGAACCGCATCGACGATAAATCCTCCTTCTCGATGCACCTCGGGAAAAGGGTTGCATCGAGTACCCTCTCCGGCTTCCTGGTGCTAATTTAATACTTTGTTGCCGAGCGCGGCACGAAATACGAGGTATTCCCTCCAAGTTTACCACGTATCTGCTCTTACCTGCGCGGGTTAACCCGAACGTCCAGGGTTAATTATACCGCCGCGGGAGCAGAGCGGCGGCGGCGGCGGCGGCGGCGGCGGCAGCGGGGGCGAAGAAGGGAGAAGAAGAAAGAGAGGAGGTGGAGAAGGGTAGATATTTCATCCCGTGCAGGAACCTTCGTTCCACGGGCCGCACCCATGGGAGCATATCGGCGCGCGCTCGGAGCGCGCTCGACTTGGTGTGAACGTTGCTTTAAACTCCTCGCTTTGGCGAAGGGCGACGTGATTCACGATCGTCGGCGATGATTCACGGTCCCGCGACATTTCCTCGTTCGACGTGCAGAAACGCGACGCGGGAGAAAATATCGTCGCGCCGGTATCGATTTTCTCCAAAATCTCGCTGAGTAATAACTCCTCGACGGTGTTCTTCGCCCGATGTTCCTCGGTGTATTCCGTGAACGCTCTCTTCAGATCTCCCTCTTTTTATCGTCCGCGTAATGGCTTTTATATTACTTATTTTTATAAAATTTAATTATGATAAATTAATTAGTTACATTAATAAAATAATTACTCGCGTAAATTAACTTACGTAAATTTATTATTTTGTCATTCAATTGTTTCGTTATATGTAATAGATTGAAAAACGCCATTTTCATGGCTTGAAATCGTTTTTCCTTTGAAAATGCGGCGAGACCGTTTAAGGACTTTAAGGTTTAGCGGTTACAAAAGAGCTAAAGTGGTCTGCTTGAGTTTCAAATAAGTACTCTCGCTTCATTTGCCCGCCATAGTTTGTCTTTTTTTATCTTTCTATATTTCGTGTTTTTTCGCTTTCCATTTTTAGCAGCACGAAAAATTCTTTGTGAAACGCCACATGTAAAAAGTTCACTGTAATGGATATGTGAGTGTATATTACAACTGTATAATCCTTTCAGAATTATACAGAATATTTTCGAAATACAAGATTTTTTTAGCTATTACCAATAATTATCAATAATTAATCATCTCATACTCTTGAAATTTTTTGCAATAATTAAGAAACGTGATAATTTTGCAGTTACGTGCAATCTATTTATCCAATTATAAGACTATAAATCTCTCACAAATGAATATATTTGTATTCTTAATTACATACAAATCGCTCATCGCCAGTTAGAATATTTTTCCGTATCGTGAGAGACTAACGCGACAATGTCCATCGCGTTTTTCTTTTCCAGCACAATCGATATTTGCGCGATATGTAGACGCTTTTCACGTTCTGCGTGTGAATCTTTCTATTTCTCTCGCACTGTTGCGTAGTAGCTATTACTTGCACTTTCCTCGAGCGAGCGTTTCCTATTTTTGTCGTGGTGGAAATACGTTGTATACCGAGGACGAGAGACACGCGCTTCGCGGAGTAGCTTCGTTTTATCGATGCTTTTCAAGACGCGAGCTACTTAGTTTGCAGTAAGTTCGCGCGATTTTACATAGGAGATGATGATAAAATCGTCGGGACCATTCCTTGGGTGTTGATGTTTAATTCATTTCCACGATGGCGCGAAAAAGTTCCTGTAGTTCACATTGGCGTGTGTGAACTGAATTTTTTCGTGTCTTTACACAGAAGATGTATTTTGGTTGACTTTGCTTCGCCATTAATTAGCTATTATCACAATTTTACTCAATTATAATTTTAATTATAATATGCAGCAGATAAAAAGGGATAAAGCACATAAAAAGGAATTATTTATAACGGAGACTGCATAACAATTTTTTTGTAACGTATATAGATATGTGTGTGCTTTTGTAGTGTTTGTAATCTTTTTCCGCTAGTTTTCGTCAAGTTATGATGCATGGAGAAGGAAATTCCACTTTTCGAAATATATTTCGCGAAATAAAGAGACACGGATGAAAAATTAACTGACATTAGTGATACTTGATTTTTTTCTAAATCGTATTCATAATCATGATATAGAGAGAATTGATTTAACCAACCGTGAACTGACGTTAGTGCTACCTATTTTAATCGCAAATTTTAACTTTCGTGGTCGCGCGTATCATTGGACGACCGATTCCGCCCGAGGAATTTATATTAATCAATAGCCACCGGCGACGATTAATCGCTGATTATTCCGTTAAGTGAAATCCGATAGCGACTAAAATGGACACGGTTGAGCGTTCACTTTGCGCCGCTGCGTGTGTGGAATAAAGACAGATAATACAGCCACGTGTGTGACCGAATAATCGATAGATGCGAAAGTTTTTAACTTTACGTTTAATCTCGATCGGAAATCGCTCTTACAGAAGTATATCGCCAATAGTAAAAATCATGATTGCGTCCTCTCTTGTCCGATATTTTCGCATGCTATTTAGATTTCTGACTGTTTATTTATTGTTATCACTATATTATTGTTGTTATATTACAGTTATTTGCGATTACTATACGATTGCAAATATATATTAAATATTATAGAGCGGTAACTGAAAAAAGTTTTCGAGTTGCATCGAATTTCGCGTCGAATATAATCGTTGGAATATTTCCCTTCACGAAAGACAGTTAAAATGTCTTTTTTTTCCTTGTGCAGTGCATACATTACGGGCATGCGTGGATATGCTGTATACCTATATATACCTACCTATATATCTACCTACATATACCTATATATCAAATTATACTTTGGCGCATGCATAATTTGAGCCCTCTTAATTTCACTTCCTTACCTATCGCTTTAATTTCACCTCGAAATACAATGTAACTCAGGGTAATAACGCGTAATTCGATATTAAGACATAATTTCTCACCGTAATAATTCGCGTGTATAAATATTAATGAGCTTAGGAGCCGCGATACGGCGATAATGCCGAGGTAAAGGTGCACGCGAAAAAAAAGGAGCAAGATGAGGGAAAGCTGTACGCAAACTTGGTATTGTCGATTTAACAGGGGCCCGCGCACATCTGCGAAGGGAACCTGTCCATGTCGAGAGCCTGATTGGCACGTAGGTAGACTCGTTTATAAGCAGGGAAAAATCTTCCAAGCAAATTCATGCGAGTTACGGCATTTTCGCACCGACTCACGATTCCATCATAGCTATTATGTTTATCATAATTATAGCGCATTGCGTTAATTCGCTAAACGCCACGTTGCGAACGAGCGTATTTATTATCATAGAAATTGAGTGTATATATGTGTAATAAAAACGTTGATTATAGCCGTAGTTAAATTAAGTATGTAAATCTCACGGAGATTCGACACTTTCTCCTCTTGGCTGCACAAATACGTTTTTTTCATCGCGTACGATGAAAAATTACATCAAATACGGGCATATTAAATTGTATCACGTATTATAAGAGACGCTTAATAATTATGACAACATAATACGAGAGGATATAATGACGGCACAATGACGCGCGACGTGAATTTTTTAATAAGATGTCCTCTAGCTAGAGAAATTAGCTTTGAATCTGAAATTCTCAAAACGAATTACGCGATTCGAGTTTTTATTTTCGCAACGGATCAACAATCAGCTCCCTGCTGTACGCCGTATCGCGAACGCTTCTTGGCTTTCCGCTGGAATAACATTTTTACCGTCACGCACAATCACACCCGTTGTCGTAGCGGCGCGGCATGCCGCGCCGCAACGACATTCCGTGTACGCTCGCATTCGCAGTCTAGCCGTGTCATAATTTCGTGATAATTTTTCAAGTCAGTTAATTGGCTGAAACAAAGGTTAATGGTATCTTGATACGAAGTCCGGGGCAACGAAGTCGCCTCACCTCGCCGCGCCGGTATGGAAGCGAGCAGCGGCAACGAAATTACATTAAATAAGCGGGGCGGAGCGGAGCGACGCGGCGCGGCGCGGCGCGGTGCGGCGGGACGCTAACGTGCGCGCGCGGCCGGCTCCCAGTAATTTCGCTCGAAACTGGCGAGAGTTCCTGGCTGCCGTATCTCGTTCGGGAGCCATTTTCGCGTTGCTTCGTTTCGTCGTCTCTTTGGCATCGCCTTTGGCGTCCCTCGTCCTCCTTTTCCGTCACCTGTCCCTCTCTCGCCCCCCGCCCGGCACCGGCCCCCGGAATCCCTCCTCGTCGCGTCCGCGTTGGCCGCGCGAGCTCGTCCTTTGTCCGTCTTTCTCGCCGGCGAATTGCAGGTGTCTGTGGGGATCTCCCTCTATCTCTCTTTCCGCCTCTCTTTTCTCTCTCTCTCTCTCTCCTTCTCGCTCTCGCGGCCCCGCTTTTGCGCGCACTCCCGCTGAGAGCGGCACGACGAGAATGACGTCGCGCGGAGGACACCGGGTGGGAGAGAGAGAGAGAAAGAGGCGAGGAAGCAGGCGGCGACGAGGGACGGAAGGCGCTCCGGGCAAAAACGTAAGAGCGCGCGGAGAAGACGATGAAGTCGACGACGACGACGACGGTGTCGTAGCTCGTGGACCCAGGAACGCCGATACGAGACTCGACCTGCTCGCCCTTCCCCGTTCGTCCGGAGTCGTTTGCGAGGAATGAACGATCGAACGCGTCGAGCGTTTATTCGCTCACGCGAATGCGTTCTCGCGAGAACTCGCGCCGACGATCGAGCGTCGTAAGCACCGTTGCACCGCGGAAAACTTATCCGGCAAAAGATTACGCGCCGCTGTATCTGCTCAGACACGCGAATATTAACACGCCGGTGCTTTATCGAACAGCTCACGTCGATGTGAATCGCAATAAACACTTCAGAAACGTTTATCACAAATCATCGAAACATTATATTCGTTATAAGGGGGAAAAAAGTAAAATTTTGGACAGATGATCGTAGAAATGGCCAATGGACGTTCATCATAATATCATCGAATAATTATTATTATAACAGACAACGCTTTCATGGCTATTAAAGTACAATGACAGTGGCTGAGTGGAGGATATTAGTAGCTTTATTATTTATTGCGACGATATTAGCACAAAACTCGAGTTTAGGGAGTTAATTCGATACGCTGACCTCTCGCATTCTATGATAGTATGCGTGTGCGTACTATGTTAGAACGCGATGTACCGCGGCTGCCTTTTACCCGTTGATGATCATCGCCTAAGGCGTATTATATTGTTGTCAAAAAATGCTGATCATTCTTGAGCGTGCTTAATGTTTGCACGTCGATTTAACGACAATAGTTGATAACGAGGATGAATCATGCTTTATCGGGCGTGCATTTCTTTTCCTTAATCTGATTCTCAGACTTTTATCAGAAAATATTGCCATCGGTTTTTATTGAAATCAAAATTCCACTGTGACAATAGTTTGAATAGAAAGAAGATAGCGATACTAAGGAGATCGATATCATGGAAGTTTAATAATTTTTTGATAACTTTAACTTGTTGCAATATAAAATTAAAGTATAAAATATAAAATCAAAGTGAAATATATATTTATATATATATTATTCTTGAATTGCGAAAATATATTTTAATTTCTGCTTTTAAGCTTCTCTACTATTTCGCGAAAAGTGAACGTTATTATGGTTTTAACGAGGCAGCGCATGAATCTTCTATAATTGCTGAGACTTTGACTAGTGCTAGAATAATTCAGCAGGCAAAATAATTTAACATCCAGTTAATTGATTATTCATTTTCAACTTCGGTTTAAGCTTCGATTAAAACAATATACAATCGTTGATAGAACATATTTGAATCTTTATTCGTATGATTTAATATTTTATTATTATATTTAAGGAAAACAAATATTGTTATATCATTGTTATCGTCATATTTTTAACATTGATTATACAACGAATTGCGACGTGAATATTTTATGACTACTGAAAATTTAACTAAAATGCGCTTGACATTTTATAATATATCCGTACTATACGGGTCAGTATTAACGTAACACGCGGCCACGATATAATTAATATTTTAGGAATGGCAATACGCTTCGAAATGGGCGCAAAGTACACACATTTTCGATTGCGACGCGAAAAACATAAATCCTCGTAATCGGTAAATAAGTGAAACACGTCGACTGCACATGTTAACGTGCTGAATAAATAATAGAACAATCCAGCTCGGATAGTCATGAAATACCGTAGCTATCGAAATTGTCAGGACTCCACCACAGAACGGAAATATATAAGCGAGTAGGCCGTAAAATGCAGCGAATTTTAAAAAGAATTATTTGCGTTACGCACAGCAGTTATTTTTCGAAATGTGCGACATGGCTGGCGTACCATAAACTTTATATGACCTTCTGCCCCCCCCTGTAAAATTTATCACTGATATATCACGTAAATTATGGTCTCGAATTTATTTTCTTAACTTATTAAACGCATTGCCGAATTAAAAGATGTATCGCAACAAAAATCCATTCAGCAATTACGTGAAGAAGAAAATGTCGAAATATTCTTTTATCTTTTGTCATTCAAAATCGCGAAAATTGAGACTCACGTGTTTCTTTTAAATTAAGCTCTTCGCGCTTCGTAATCCATAGTATTCCTTGCGCCTTCTGGGATATGGGATCCTCTGTTGCGGGCTTTCTTCGTGAATCAAATTACGGCCCTTGGAAAACCTGGTCGGCAAATGCAGTAACGTATGTCGTCCCTCGCGACTATTTTAAAACACAGACGATTAATATCTCGGAATCGCTTTAATAATCCGCGCACACAATCTCTTTCCCTCGGTACATCTAATTGCCTCGTCGTATCCCGTAACGGATCCAGTTTTACGCCTGATGGAGTTCCATTCCCTCTTCCCGCAAGACGTGATTAATAGCGCATTGTGATACTCTTTCGGTTCTCCATCGAAATCCCGCCGCACTATCGACTTTTAACCGGCGCGTACACGCCTGAAGCTTTCTGGCGGATTTATTTACATGCGATATTGCAAATAGATCCAATGGGAGAGTTAAAAATGCATTTTCATATAAAAGCGTGTGTAATAATAATAATTTACGTCTCTCTTTATTTTACAATGTGACCTGGATATTTTACAAAATAGGCGAATCATGAAATATAATGCGCTGATGCAGCTTGGAATTTTGCAATTACGAATAATAATATAATCTTTTGCGATTTTTAAATGCTAACTTTTATTTGGCGTATATTTACTCTCAACAACGTATTATCACTATTGTGATAACAATACGTTGAATAAATTCTGCAAATTAGAATCCGTCGTCCGATCAAACGCAGTTGTAATCGAAGTCGATTTTTCAGTCTATCTGTAACTGTCTGCAAAACCGAGTTTATTTCCCAGGGTTCGTCTTTGTAATGCGTGATCGATATCCTGACAGATTCCGCCATTATGCAGCCACTGAGCGTCGATTGGATGCGCTGTACATAATTTGCGACCTGAAACTCCATCCGCAATTCAGTTACGCGCTGCGCTTATGCGTGTAACGGGTGTCCCAATGATAATTTGTCATCGTTGCGTATTCGCAAAGTGCCGTTCGGTTGTTGCGACGTTTGCACGTCATTCAAACGACGGAAGTGGAGATTCACCGTAAAGAAAGCGAGCGGCATTTGCAAGAAAAGTTTCATCCGTAACGGCATGTTGCTCTAATGTGAAAGACAATGCGCGGTAAGGCGCATTCAAGTGAATTTAACAAAATCGTGTATAATTATGATTATTTATTTATTTATTAACGGGGGAACATCCCTTTGATACAAGTGAAAAAGTTATAAAGCAAAGAAATAAGAGATACTATATAAATAAAAATAAAGAGACAAAAATAAAAAGAAAAGAGAAAAAGTAAAGAGAATTGAATGAGTTAAAAAATTAAATTAACAGACACGTACGCTTAAGCGAAAAATAACAGCAAGAAAGAAGAGAGAGAGAGAGAGAGACGTGTGATACGCACACAATCCGCACAGATCCGCAGCACAATCAAAATTTGCGTATAGAAATAAGTAATCGACCGGATTAAATTTTCTGTATAAAGTACAGTAAAAATTAACATTAAAAGGTTGAAAGGTTCTTAAAAATCTTGCTGGAACATTATTAATGAAAGAATATCAGGACAATCAATGAGACTTCTAATAGTTTTATATAAAAATAAAAGATCAGCCAAGTTTCTCCAATCTCCGAGCGCGAAAAGACCCAACTCAGCAAATACAAGATCCAAATGGAATTGGTAGCAAATTCTTTTATAAAACTTGTTCCGGGCTATTATAAGACAATAGCATTAATTTGCATTTTTTTAAATATTTCGGAATTAATGAAACATAATTTGAAGAGTGTCAGATTGCTTATGTGACCTCATTTATTTTCTTTGATTTATTGAACTGTTATAATTTCTCGTGAATAACTTATTAATTACGAAATATTCATGAATGAATGAATCAAGATTACGTATCTTATTATTATTCATGAATCTCCTAGCATGATATTTCCGTAGATATTACCGTATTTGGAATGACTAAGCGCTCACGAAAATATTTCGTGAGTTAATGACAGCTGTTTTAACCGACGAATCATTTCTCAGCGATATTTGCCACCTGCACCAGGCCTTGTCCACGATGTCGCTGAACTCGTAACGCACGTAACGGTTTTACATTCAACCTAAGTTTGCTTTTGCATTTATCATCTGACTCAGCGACTGTCAGTACTTTGTTGTCGAGAACAAGGTTACTGATACAAAAGATCGCAAAAACTTTATCACGCTACGAGTTTGATTATCTCTGTTTACTACTTACTACAGACTGCTAATCAAAAGCGATTACGCGATCTGAAGACGCGAATGACCCATTTTGATGTGCAAGTGATTTGTTCCAGATATAATCCAGCTGTGAAATAAACTTCAAAATCTTAAATTATGCATGCAAATTTTTGAAAGCATTTTTATGTTATTCCAATATATGTATATGTATTCATTAAGTATGCTCGTGAGATATGACTCAATGATCATAAATTATTGATATAAGTCTCGATTAACATCTTAATTATTATAGTAAGAACTCTCTCTGATATGAGTCGATTAATGTCTTAATTATAATAAGAACTCTCTTGCTCTTATTAAATGATCGATCCGGCAAACACGTGTCGTTTACGAGGCATATATCGAAAGGTCCTAGTTACAAGTTGTTGAAACGTGCAGTCTATGGCGACTCATTCGATTATTTATGGCCACGCACTCCTTACCGTCTTGTGAACAGTGGAAGGTGAAGGGTTACAGCGCAAACGAGAGATACGCGACATTTCGAGAATGTCTTTCTTTACAGTCCGCCAAATATTAATTTATAATCGATGTCGCGATTCTCCAGTTTCTGTTCATAAAATTTATTCACTCATTATATTACCGAAATTGTCTAATATATACGCGCTTCTTTTTAACTAATTACAATTGAAGCTATTTCAAAGTTAAAGCAGGCCACATTCGTAATGTGTGAATCTTATAAAATCGTGAATCTAATTCCTACCCTAATTTCGAATTAAACTTTATTTTAATCTATAGGATGTTGTGTTTCGATCGACCAGCAGCAATGTTTCGTCTCATAAACTCCGATTTCGAAACACGCGTGATCGACACTGAACGGCAAAGATGCGCGCCGACATACGTTATCGGTCATTCCAGCTCGCGTTTAATTCGTGTAAAATTGCCGGGTTAAACGCGCTCGTCATCCACTGTATATCTGCAGTGTCGAGCGTGCACGCGTCTAACGGGTGTCCCAGTAGCAACCCGGCGCGACCGGCGCACCCACCTCCTCCCTACCGCGGTAGGTCATTCGGTTATTTATGGCCCCGTGCTCGCTGCAGAGCAGGGCGTAGAGGAGGGCTTACTTGCGGCGAAGGAAGAGGGTGGCGTTTTCAGGGAGGTGGCGGACGACTGACTCTTTTACTCGTACGTACGAGCCGCGGTGTGAGAGGGCGGACGGAAAGGAGAGGGAGGGAGGGAAAGGAGGAGAAGGAAAGAGAAAGAGAGAGACGGAGATGGGGAAAGAAAGTGACAGACTAACGGGCGGAGGGAACCGACCAAGCTTGTACGGCGCGTGTAGCGAAGTCTATAAAGGACTGCTTTATTGATCTCACAGTTCGAGCGCGCTAGGATACCGATATAGTCGCCGAGTAATACTGTAACAGTCGTCGGGTCTTTAGATAAAAAGGGGAAGGTCTCTTTCCGCGTATTAACACGCGAACTGCACGCACGTGTGCAGTTTCGTGCGAGTGCTGCGTCGGGCTCGCTTTAAAACTGTCAAACACGTAAATACTGTCGCGGGGTTAATTGCTCATCGTCTCAACTTCTCGCTCGCGCCAGCGACTATTGTAAAAGAAAGTGTAAACGATATTTAATCTCTTTTCTTTAATAATGAATTTTATTGTCTTTCGATGCATTAGAAGTATTATCCTCGTTCAGATGTCTAGTAAATCGCTTGTAATTACACTTTTTATAATTTTATCGCGTATTTTATCTTTCATCTATATTCTTATTTACGAATAATTAATAAAGCGTCTTATAAAGCCTTCAAATGGATTGTAATATGTTACTCGCTTTTCACTCTTTTTATCTGCCATGTACTATAACTCATTACTCGCGAAAGGATTAAGTCGTCCTTGATGTGACATTAAACTTGTATTCTTTTCGTCTCTTTCTCTCTTCGTTTTCTTTTATACTCTCCAACTCCTTAAATGGAGCACAGTGGTAAATGATATTTCCATTTTCGAGCGTGACTGTAGCAAATTTCGTATGCGTTCCCGCAATGTATAGCACGTGCATTTTAACCATCGCGTGTGTACAACTCACGCTGCGAACATACGCATAGGATACGCACTTTGTAACTCGGCGGGGAGATTTGCTTTCGGGTCAGCGAGCGGGAGCAATCGGAATACCGGGTAGGTAGGTATCCGGCCCTCCTGTAGCCAATAAGGGGTTCCCGAGTTCGTAGCGCCAACGGTGCCAAAGGTAGACGGTCGGAGAGAAAGACGGGACCTTTGATCGAGCGACCGATAAAACGCCTTGAATAAACCGCCCCGCGAATTTTGTTTCGAGACGAGCGAGCATCATGTCGATGGCGAGTACGCGAGCAACTACGCGAGATTGTTCGTGAGTACGAACGAGATAGCGGAACTGCCACAGAGAGAACGTGCTCTAACGTCCAAGTCGCTTTGAAACCTTGATATCAGGGTTAAATATTTATCTCATCGAGATCTTTCGAAAATCTCTCACATCATGAATATATATTTATATTTATGTGTTTGTATATACATATATTTATATTTATATATTTATTAAAATTTTGTGACAGACGACGATGTTAATATCTTTCGAATCGTAGGTTTTTTTTAACGTTCTCAATTTATGGAAATTAAGAGAAATATTTATGAATTTAAACGTTGCTAATTCAATCTTTATAAAATACATGAGTTTGTTGGATTTTTGGGAGGAATCGTTTGAATGCAGATTGGAGTGATGATACGATTTTAACAAAACACTCACGTAATTTGATAGAGAAGAATTTCCCGGATCTAAAGTGTGCGTTTACAGGCGAAGTTTAACGTTAGCTCTCTTTATCTCGAAATTATCAGAGATGACGTTCAGACGACTCGAAACAAGCCAGGGTCGTGGAATTCCAGTAATTTTTGCTTGATTACTTGAAATCCGCCATTAAAGGCGCGCAACGGTACGGCAAAAGGCGTGCTCGCAGTTAAGGCCGATCTTAACTGCGTCGTGTGACGGCGGTGCATGGCCGAGCATCGCCGCCTTGGTGCACCTCGCGTCGCAATCTACGCGATCGGACTTTCCAGAAGCTGGCTCCGACGTGACTCCCAGTCTCTCGATTATCGCGTTAAGGCCCAGGGCAAACAACCTTGCACGAAAAATCGAGATATAACGAACGGCGAATGTCTTGAATTTGTCGAAATCCTGTTACCAACGTGGTGACAGTAAATCACGCATTGAACTGGATACTTTTCTAAGAACCTTAAAGCTGTAACAATAATTATGTTTTGCAAATGAATTCAAATAGAATGGCGCGTCTTTCTAATGGTATCTCTTACAATTAGTGACAAGGAAATAACTTTCTACATTAATTTCTCTTTTATTTTCGTCAGTCATTTTATTTGAGAAACTTAATTTACTTAGCTACTTATGTTTTTATAAACGGAATTATACGCTTTGAAACTTGGCTATTGAAGTGTCAATAATACATTTCGTTGCACATTTCCCGAAGTATCAGCGATTTGCAGTACGTATCAATGTTAAACTGTCGATATCTCTACGCTGATAGCATGGATTCCGATGATATCTTGTGACTGTGAGCTATTCAAAATAGAAATATTCGACCGATAGACGTGATGTATAATCGACATATAGCAACGCTTCATTGCGTATTGAATATTATTTTTTCTTGTTCTCCGTGGATACATACAAGTTACGATAACCCATCTTCTCGGTCAACGATTCGATCGATGAGCATTGCGATTGACTTCACCGCGATGTTACGTGCTGTTTAAATAGAAAATCACGCGAAAATATATCTTCAAATATACTCGAAAAATGCAAATGATCATAACCAGTTCATTTGATAATACTCGTATAAACATGTGATAAAGTTATATTTAATGCAATGCTAGTTATGTAAGAAGATAAAATGTTCGATGTAACAAGTTTTGCAAATTTACCGGTAAAATAACTACGGCCATTTCGTGTATTTACATTGTTAAAAACGTTCGTTTGCAAGCGGGATAAATTCACGTTTACAAGCGAAATAAATTCACATGCGGTACATCAAACCAACGATTAAAATATCTCAACGATATCGTTGTCATTCAGAACAGCTTGGTAGCGCGATAATAGAGAGCGACCGTTTGCTTGTTCATTTCGTGTCATGGTCAAAGCCTCCATCGAGAGTCAAAGACACCATCAGGCTCGTCAGGTTCGTTGAGTAGCACGCATCAAGTGATGAAATATGTACCCCGAAACCGAGTACCTGGTACCTCTGGAATCTGTTGGAAATACATATTATATGGTCAAGATATTTTAAGAAATTTTAATAATGCACCCGAAATATCCGATTCTGTTTGCAGTGTGATAACGATAAGCAATGACGATACATACGAGATATACGATAATAGAAAAAGCAAAATACGATTGAAACTCTATCTCTCATATTGGATATTGTTTTAATATAGTACAGTTATATATTTTAACAGTTCTGAAAATATAAAATACAATGAATAATTGATTTTTCGACAATATTTATATGTGAAGTTTATAAAGGTTTTTTTTTATTTTCGATTTTTAACTAGTTTAAAGAAATGATGTTAGCTTGAATGAAGCTTACTTTCATTAAGTCTCCCTCTGAATCACTTGGTACGAACCAGATTCTTTCGAAGAAACGTCACTCTGAATCACCTAGCACAAACACTTTCGTACAGGCACATTAATTCGTAATGCAGCAAGGTGCAGTTCGATATGAATAAATGACGCAACATCTCCCGCGAGAAGTTGTCAAATTTGTCGTAAACAAAACAAACCAAAACAAAACTTTTTATTGTTGCTATTACCATAATGCTCGTCTTCAATGTCACTGGAGCAAATCGATATACTCGCGAGCGTAAGAGAAACATAGATTGCACAGAAGAATTGCGAGAAGCGTGTTATACGTTTTGAGCGGAATCGTGATATCGAATATTGAAAAACTTTGTTTACGTAACTTTGATCTTTAATTGGAATCGCATTTTCATTTTCATTTTGTATCAACGTTTTTAGTGGGACATTGCATTTATTTCAAGTACCATTATGTTAGTTTAAATGATCTTAAAAAGCAAGATCCTAATCTGATAAAAAAATCTGGAACTGAAAGTTATGACGAGAATTACAGGCTAATCAATTAATTAAATTCAACGTAAATTAATTGAACCGCACTAATTAAAAATCAATTAAATTGAACAATGCGAATTAAAGATTAATTGCTAAGTTAGATATAAAAATAACAATAAAAATTGATTTATTATAGCCTGTGGACTAGAAAAAATGTTTTCAATTAAATTTTTTTTTATTCCCAGAATTTTGTAAAATGTATCTCACGCGACCAAATAAATTGAACAGATGACAATTGATTTGACGTTTGAAACTACATACATAACGCAAATATACACGGTAAACAAGCGCTGCGTTTTATGCCCGTCTGTTATGAAAAGGAAAATAAAACAACTTTTTTTTTATTATCGTGCATTGCCGTGAGATACGTAGAACGATCGAGTTAATGAAAAGTCTATAATTTATATGAATGATTCAACGTATATTAAATGATGGAGAAGTTTCTACTCGCGCTCATGAATGACTCAGTGTGTAAAGTGTGAATGAATATTTTGTAGTAGTTTTAATTGCACATAATAATTTCACATTAATTCATATATCGGTTCGATTTATCAGCACATATATCTATTTGCTATCCTACTTTCGTCGTGTCTTATGATTGATTAGTTTCTTTATCATAAGTATTATTGTGTATTAATGCATACACAATATTATTATTATGTGTTACGTTATCTCAATGATTTGAAATTGACGATTGAGTTTGTATAAACATGTACAAAACTGACGCGGGACCACATCTGCGCGTATGTACAGTAAAACCGATCATTATTATGAGTAAATAACGATTTGACCGTGTATGTACATACACGTACATATAAAGTGTGTGGGAACGATATGTAACTGCTCTCTATCGATCGTATATAACCATATTCATTCATAAGGTACGTATAGCACTAGCAGCAGCAGCAGCAGCACAGAAACGAAATGTCTCGTGGGTAATACGAATTTCTGGTATTATTTATCATTGTCCAGTTTTCATATTTTCGCGATAATTTATGTCGCTTTTATGCACGCCTTTCTGCGTAAACAGTAATAATCGACATTCGTGTAGTAGCGGATATACGACGAGCGCTACACATATGCCATAGGACACACGTGGAAATCTCTCCATTTACTCATAAACCTCGTTACTGCAGTTTGTTTAATTTGCGCGATTTTTTTTCCAACATTGCTAAATTCAATCTCAAACTTACGATTAGTCGCTCTTATCCAGTGACGTTTATTCAACAACTCACAAATTGATACCGGCGATTATGCATTCTGCATATATTACATGTGATTATTGCGTTTGGATTTACGATTCAATGTGGCACGATCGGGAAAACGAGGAGAATCTAATAGCGGATTCAGATTTGAAGCCTTTTGTTCTCGAGTTAAATCTCTCTCTCGGCGCGACGTTCTCAAAAACCGAAACGGGTCGCCTTCTATGAGGCTCTCGAGCGAGCGCCGCGATGCATCGGTCGTATTACGAGAGACAAGTTCTTTGCATTCTTCGTCACGTCGTCGTCCCCCGACTGCCAAGCAGCGGGATCTGCACTCGCGCTAATTATCCAAGTCCTCCATTAAAGCTCCGGCAGAACTTACTTCGGCGACGCATCGGAGCTCCCAGGCCGCCTGTCCTTCCGGTGCAACAACCCGGAATACCTCCCAGCACAGCAGAACTCGTCTTCAAACGACGTCCGCGTCTCGAGCGCGTCGCTACGTTACGAGCGCCGCGCGTCCCCGCGTCCTTCTTCCTCGCTCCTTCGCCTACCCGCGCCTACCTCACCCTCTATCCTCCGATATACCAATTCCGCCCAGTGCTTCGCGATGGAACGTGAACTCGCCTCCTCCTCCTCCTCCCCCCTCCTTCTCTTCGTCCTCCTTCTCTTCCTCCGCTCTTGCTTCACCTCCCCGTACCCGGCCTGTCTCGCGCATAGCGATTCAACGGAGAGAGGACCGGCTAGCGGTGCTACAGCGGAAGAAAGAGCGAGAGAAGCGCGCGCGGAGGAGCGCCGGGGGCGAGAGGGAGAACGAGAGAACCGGTGCGAGAAAGCAGATACGGAGCGCGGAACGGAGACGGATTGATACGCCGTGCTCGCGTGCGCCGGAGGAAGGTGGATAGATAGATCGAGAGAGATAGGACGAGGGAAACAGCCGGAGGGACGTAGAACGTGAACCGATGCGGCTGTCGCGAGAGGACGAGGCACGGGGTAGAGAAGAGAGAGAGAGAGAAAGAGAGAGGGTAGTGGAGAGGATCCGCTCTCCGAGTGTCAGGAACGAAGCGAGGGACGAAGAAGAAGCGGCTGCGGTATAGAGCGACGAAGAAAGAAGCGAGTGAATCGAGATAACGAGCGCGACGGAGAGAACGGGTCGTAGAAGGAGATGGCGCGACGCAGAACGAGGGACGTGGGCAGATAGAACCCGAAGAGCGGTAGCGCGTGCTCACAAACTCAAACCAGCGCCTCGTCGTCCGTGTTGCCTCCTCCGCTCTACCGCTACCATCCCTCCGCGTTCCCGCCCGTCTTGCCATGCCTCCCTCATCCACCCTACCGCCCTTCGCTACGTCACCCTCTGTGGTGTCCGCCTAACCAACCCCCCACCCGGTCCCTCGTCGCGCTACCCCCTGCTGCCGCTGCCGCTGTCGTCCCTCCTCCCCGCCGCCTGTCCACCCACAGGCCCGCGAAACCGCTCGTTGCCGTACCACCGAGCCACCCCACGTACCGACTCCCCCATTACCCGGCCGCCTCCGATCCTCACCCCTCACCTCTCGCCCGCCAACCCCCTGCCCGCTCACTCGCCTGCCTGCCTGCCTGCCTGCCGGCCGACTCCTCTTCGCTTTGCGCGACTCCGCTCTCTCGGTCTCTTCTCTCTTCCGACTGCCGTCCCCGTTGCGGCCCTCGTCCTTTTCTCTTCCCCCTGTCCTGCCACTACCTCGCGACGCCCGGCGTCACCCCCTTCGGGCAACCAGCACACCCGAAAGCCGTGCGCTGTGGAACACGACAGGCAGCTCCGCGATTATCTTTTGTCCGATCGTATGTCGCGCGTGTATGCGTGCGAGAGAATGCGAAAGGGATGAGGGAAACGGAGAAAGGATGCGCGAGAGGACAGCAATTTAGAAGCAATATAATAGAATAGAAGAGAAGAGAATAGAAATCGTCCTCGATGTGTTGTTCTCGAAACGTTTTACAAAAGAGAAATAATCGAAAACCTACGTATGTTTAATCCGAACACAACTTTCGCTAAAAAAAAAAGAGGGGAAAAATGTAATTGAAAAAATTAATCATTGTTTTGTTCATCTTTTACGTTACCTCATTACTCATTAACGCTCACCATACTGCCGTCTCTTGGATCAAGATTCTTCAATATCGAAAACAGGGATGAGAGAAGGATAATTTGAAAGAGCTAAATAAGCCCTACGTTCTTTAAATCTGCAAAGAGGAAGAAGCAGGATTTGAATGTATTTATATTAGATATAATAGATTTGAAATCCACTGATCAGTGGTGGAGATAATGGATACACAACTCTCGGTGATCTCTTTTCTATACGCGCTACACCCTTCTCGATCGACGATTACGGGCATCTGCGTTACCGGTGATCTCGGCGATATCGTAGTATTTTGTGATGCGCACTTCTCTCACACAGAATTTTACGCGTTTCCGCGGGGCGGGGAGGTAGCAGGCGCGAGATATGATATTGAGAACGGTTTCTAGAGAGGAGAGCGTGCGTAGATCTCGCCGATATTCGTAGGAAAAAGGGACCGTGTGCGCGCGGCCGCTTTGTGCCGTCCTCCGTCTGTGCCGAGAACGCCCTTCGGCTAGGGCGAGGTTCCCGCTTTGTAACACCAGTGATTTCGAATCGATCGCTCTGCTCCTTATATCTTGCGGGAAATTTTATGAAACGTCAGCTAAGCGGGTCGATCGCGAGCGAGATACGAAAATTCGCGCGGTCGAAATATAAAATCGTCACGACTTACTAAATAATCCAGCTATTAATAGCGCATGATTTTATTATGAATATTTGAATTATGAATATTTTGATAATATATTTCATATATTACGTATATGTGTCAAATTATTCTCTATTATATCAAAGGTTGGGTCGTTTAGGAAAAACATGCGTCGCTGACTGTAATTAAAAAATGTGATATTTTTAGAAATTTACGGAGAAACGCTATAATAAAATAACGACCTTTTCTTCTTTTCTTCTTTTAACAAGAATTTTAATTTTACTTTTCTGAACTATCTACTTGATAATTTGCATAATATGTAGATAATATCAAGCATAATTTATATGCTCGCGTGTGTACTACAAAATATTTGTAACCTTTAACCACTGGCACGAGACGAATCAACATAAGTAGTCGCTTAGCACTTTCGACGCAAAATCAGTTGCACCTCAATTTAGCATAATTATGTGAACAAATAATTATATATCGTATAAACGTAATCTTGATTTTAAAAAATGGGATGCATAGAATTGAATGTTTTTATATTATATTATCAACACGGAAGCGAGAATGGAGGCGAACAGAAATGAGTAAACATCAGTACGTCTTTCACGCTAGCAATTAAATATTAAAGAGTATTGAAACGTTATCGAATACGTTTCATATTTAGAAACAAATTTATGCGAACGTTATAAACATCATATCATTATCTCTGTTTTTTTTCTTTGTCTCGATTCTTTCTTGCAGAAATCTTAATTGCGCGACTATATGACACATATTCCGACGCGACGCAATCGCGTTATCCGCGTGATCATGCTTGGCTAATGCGTACCGTCATTACATCTGCAATTACTATACCGCAACGATTACGCGCCAAGTTCTTATCTTTGGTTCTTCTTTCTTTTGCAGACAAAGTCGAGTTACAATTATAGGATCAGTGCTGTCATCGATCTTGCTGTCAATGGATATGTCGCGATGGGGCACGAGATAGAAAATAGGTAAGTTCAAAAAATAATTCTCGTTCGCTTAAATACTTAATGTGAATTTAATATTTACTGTAAATGCAACTTGTCAAAGTACGAGATTGAGGTATAAGAAGTTTGTAAATTAGATTGAAATGTTATAATTGAAGATTGTACCACGCAGTCGCTTTTAATCTGTTTTCTGATCGTGATCTGAAAAAAGAATAGAATAACGTGAGAAATATGAGAAATATTCTCTCGACGGATTGAAAACGACATAGATGACATGCGAAATGCGAAATACGATTATCGCCGTAATACAGTAAAATATCGTGTGATGCTGTTAAAATATGAAAAATACAAAAGAGTATGTAATTCATAAAAAAATTAATTGTTAAACCATATAAATGATAAATAAACAACATTATATATATATATATATATATATATGTATATTTGCATCGTCGGATTACGTGTTTCACACGATATTTTTCTGTGCAAGTGAAGTTCGAGCGTTGTAAAATCTTCGTACCGATTTTTTCGTGCGGTGGCTACGTGGAGTTGTGGAACCAGGGGCTTTTTATTATCCTCGTTCTTCTCTGCGTTTCATCCTGTGCGTGGCAGACCGGATTCCGGAATTTTGTGGATTTTTAGGGGTGGGGTTACGGTAGACACGTTATCGGTAGTGGCTTTCGAGCCGACGGTGTATTCAATCGAATCGGACCTATATAGTTGCTGCAGCGCTGTTTTATTCCGTCGACGATCTACATGACGAAAGTAACGAAAATTGATAACATCTTTAGCGTGCTATTTTACATAATATTTTTACTGCGGCGATACGACTGTTTTATTTACATTAAATTTCTACAAACTTTAAAATGACATAAATCAGGGAAAATTCAACGTGCAAATTGTTCTTGGCTACTGAGGGAGAGAAAATGAAAATTAAACAATTCGATAACAATTGACATCTCATTGTTTATTGCGTGTGTTTAATCTTAACGATGCAAAAATTTATCGTAACTGATTCTTGTGATTATTTCTATTAATGGGAATTATTGAAATCGGCGACATCGGATACACAATTGACTTTGAACACGATTATTTTCTAGTTTAACCAGAGTTAAGTTTGTCTCAATGTTATTGCGACAATTCGGATCTTTCGGATTCACAGTCGAGCAATACCCGCTTGTAAAACTCGCTTGTTATCGATACAACGGTTTTCGGACGATAACGTGGATATTGGAGTATCGTTGTAGTGTTTTCTATGAAACGAGTGGCATCCAACGTGACGTAAAATTCACATCGCGATGATATAGTCAAATTCCATCTGACGCGCGTATCGAAAGCGTGGTTCGTTCGATGAGTGGCGAATGTTTGCAAACGTTATTATATAAACATAATATTATTGCCCACCACGAGAAATTGCTTAGTTTCATTGAAATATTTTAATGCTTTAATTTGCACAGAGAGTATTATGTGTATATTGTATATATATATATATATATATAAAATACGATTTAAATTTTTAACATATTATATTTAAAACTAAAATATTTTATCGTACTCTATTATCTTTAAATGAAAAAAATTAATGGTTTTTATATTTAATGTATATTAATCTCTCTGTCTCTCTCTCTTTCTGTTCTTCTCTTTGTAAAATATGTAGTATAGTTATTAACGAAAAATTTATCTCTGACAATTACATGACTGGAACATATTTTGTAAATATCTCTAGACCACTTTTACATATTTTTATGTTTTAAATACGTGCATTAATGTATATAATACAACTTAGTCATTCCGCGAAAATAGCTGACGCGAAACACGTGTACCTATGCTGAAACTATGAATTTTTTATTTTTTTTCTTCTGACGATGGTGCATCGTGGCTGCTAAGTTTTAATTCATAGCGCCTGAGCAAGACGCATTTAAGTCTCCGGTTTTATCATTTTAATTATACCGTCGTTGATCTGCCAGCGTCTTTTAGATTCGTGTTGCCTGATAATATTCACGCGACTCGCGCCGGAGAGACACTCCGTACAAGCGCGCCGCGACAGGCGTGTCGAACTTCGGGCGCGGATCGAATAAATCGTCGACGATGACGTCAACGGACAATTCTGTCTCTTGCTGCACACGTAGATACGTGCTCGCTGATTGCAGCTTGCGCATGCACGGCACCTTGCACGGCGTTGGCGGCGGGCTATGGGAACTCGTCGTCGTTGTCGGAGTGACTCAACGCCAGCACGTTTCCTCGACGATGATCGAAGCCACCCACGCTTTCTGCTCGCGCCCGGCGTTTTCTGCTGCCGCGCCGCGTCAAATTGCGTATTACAAAACTCGCACTCGACGCGATATGTAGGCCGCGTGCCGTCGTCATGTCGCAGTACTCGGCTATGTGCGAACTGGCGTTATTCCGCCAGGTAAACAGAGATGCGAATTTTCTCACGTGGGCGCGCACATGATCATGTATTTTCGTTCCTCAATCTCGATGCTGTTCCAGGATGTCTCGGGTTTCCGTATGGAAATGCGCGAACTGTTACGAAGAACGTCGGTGTAAGCCCCATTTTCTCATCTTGAGAAACACAGGGGAAATTTGTGGCAGTAACGTAAACTCCGGCTTTATTTTATTGCAGTGCTCCTTCGCGCCGCTGCGCGCGCAGTGAGAAAACAGATACAAATCGAACTTTTGTCTTTCAGTGGATTAGTGCAAGATAGGCGAGCAGGACTATTTTAGTGCCTAATGTCACTGCATATAAATCTAAAAGATATCCTCTGTGTGACTTCCCGCTAAAAATTGTACGTGGACCGGGATTTGAATTCGGAACTCTTCTGTTATTAATCACTTGTGTTAGCACGGAGCCACGCGTCATCCCAAAAACTTTTGTTCTTACCTTTTCTTATTATATGCGTTCGTAAGAGAATTTATACATTTTTCCGATTTTTATGTTTGAACTTTTCAATAAGCACATGCTCTGTTTTTCCTTGATATTAAAGCAAATTTACTTTAAACAGAACTTTAAACAGGAAAGATAAAGTTTGCTTTTTATTCTCTCTGTATTAATATAGCATACCCTATTGCCACGCATTATGTAAACATTGATACGAGAGATATAAATGCGCCGATGCGAATTGTTCTCTCGCTTATCTTGATCCTGATTACTCCAAGATCGATAGCTTTGTTCTTTCGGTAATCGCCTGAGACGATATCGCATAACAATGCCGCATGACACGCCATTAATTTAAGAGAACGAATAGAATTCTTGCGCGTTACTAGAACCGCGTCAGCGCGGGGCGAGAATAGATATATCCCGATAATAGTCGATATAGCGTTTCGCTGCCGCTGGACACGTATGATTTACAGCTCTCGTTCTGCGTTGTTATTTATCCGACATCTATGCAAATTTTATTGTTCTTGCTCTTTGTCCGGTCAGCGCACTCGCTTGGAACTTCTCTCGCGCCGGTGGATAGTTTAAAAAATTCGCACCTCGCGCGTATTACCGTATCCCACCGATGTGACGTGAACGAAATGTATCATCGACGACTCGGGTTCGCTTTTGGGAATATCCACAATGAGCCATTGGCTCGTGCTATGCCGAGCCGGTGACTCGTGAAATCTCCCTCGTGCAAGCGCGACATCGTATCGCAAAATTTTATATACGATTCGATATATACGAGATAGATTAAATTCAGAGAGAAAGAGAGAGAGAGAAATTTTATATATTTTGTATAATTAGAAACGTAAACGATGAATCAATTATTGCAATGTAAGAAAAAAAAATCTGAATTTTATGAACGATTTGACTAATATACTGATCGTGCGTGACATTCGTTTTAACGCTTTTCCCTAACAAGATTTTAAAAAATTAACTTTACACTAATGCAATTTATGCACCGTAGAAGAATAAAATACATGTCTTCCTCTCGTCGTAATTAAATATCTCGTTTCGCAGTAATTGAGAAAAATGAAATAGCAAGTTGAGCCGATTAAAACGGATGTTCTATCTCAGAGCTGGATCACATTAACTTTCAACTACGATGGTCGTGAAACCTGCCGAAGCACGTGCCAGTTACTGAGACAGTACAGTACAGAAAAATTAAACTTTTTTGATATATACGCGTTGATAACGAAAGTTCATTTTTGCGCAGCTTAATTCGATGTTTTTAATGAAAAAATTATTTTTATTTCGCGAAAACTTCGTAAACTGCTAATTTATTATAATGGATTTTTCTCGCGCTGGTAATTTATGTTGCTGATTATTCCGCGTACAGTCGAAATCGACGATCTATGATACGTTTCATAAAGTTTTCGTATATCTTCTTATCTCGTCATAGTGTTAGCTTTTTACAAATTTGCAGATTTATTCTTTAGAATAATTTTTTGTATCTCAATTTACTTTTTTACTGTGACACTGGGCAAATCTACTCTCATGTAAAGTGGCATTTTGTCGTGGAACATGTGTACGAATATAAAGAAAATTTCACAGCCGGTGGTCGTGCAAAATTTATACTTGTGTCCGACTATGGCGGGACAACGTGTACAGAAATTTAGGCCATAAAGGGTTAATTGGTGACACGCCGCGCGCGCGGCGCATTTGCCATGTGCCACCACGTGGCGATGCATTCTCAAACGTTAATCCCCTTTACACTCCTCGCATCGGAGGTGGACAAGTACTTCATAATGACGAGGCGAACCGAGTTCAAAGTTTCTCAATCAGGAGTAACTCGCGGATCGACTTTGATAGTTACGCTCTTGTATTTCAAAACGGTGAAATTGAACATGCTTCGATAAGCAGAGAAGACGAATTGAATAAAAATAATAATATCGATCTTTTCTACAGAGAAAAATTATTTTTATTTCGGTAAATGTGCATTAAATGCATTTTAATTATTCTAAAGATATTGTCACTCAGAAAGAAATTACACATTTAAAAAATATCTTTTATCTTTTATTTGCTTTATGTTTCTTGCAATTAATCTTCAATTAAAATCAGTGAAAATAAAGCGACTACCAATCGAGGAAAAACGAAAGATGCCCTATAAAAATAAATGCATATAATGATTATTATTGGATTATGGTTTTATGCAAGTTTTATATTTTTACGATCAATAATTCTATACAAGAAAGCTCGTTGACTTTTCAAATATCATTCTTGATGTTGAATGAAATTTTTTATGAGTCCGATCTGAACTTTTGTCGTTACTTTTAGACATACATTTACGGTATATATTTTTAAACCTTTGTGACTAACTACGGATAAAGTACCGTTGCTACTTTTGTTCTCATATGAATAGCTTTTTATAGCTTTTAAAAAAAATATTACTCTTCACCACTTCTTTTAATATTTACATTTAGGGCTTTACATTCGAAAAATTTGGATCTAAAAATTATTAGATTAATTTATAAATAAGTTTTGTTATGTATAATTACTGAATCATTTCTTTTGAGAAACCAATATTATCCATGATATCGAATTATTTTATCTGTTACAAGTAATTAAGAGTGTATTATTTATGAATCAGTACTTATACTGTTATAAAATTTTTTAAAGAATAAAGAAAAATTTCATTTATTAAGTAAAACGAAACTTACTTATGAATCAATCCGAGATAATAATTCGAATTTAATTTTCGCGTTACCGAAGAGAATCCTCCAATCTTTGAAGAGTATAAATAAGATAAATCACACCGTATTAACAATATGCTTGTCGAAATGCATATAACAGCAGTTAGTTCCGCTCGATCGGGTGAGTATTGAATCACTTAATCTCGTTGGAGTACTTCGTCGATTTACTCCGAAGCATATGAGTACTCAACTCTAAACACTAAATCAAACATCTAAATCTTAACTCGAGCATTAATAATGTAGTTTATCTATTATGACATTAGTAACTAGATCCATTTGAATATTGATCGCAGTCGCACTCATACTAAATTTTATCCGAAATTATCAATTAATTAGAGAGAATTAAAATTTTTTTGAATTTTGAAAGCAGTCTTGTTAGTATTTTTTTTGTCTTTTTATATGAAAGTATTTAAGTTAATATATATATATATATATATATATATATATATGTGTATATTTATTGAAGCATAATATTGCACAAAATAACATTCACATTTGCATAAATGATTATTAGCTTATGATTTATTAAACAGTTAGATAATCAAATTCGTGTCTCGGGTATCACATAATTTTGACAGTATTAGCAAACTACTTTATATTTATATGGAAATGTTAATATACCTTCCATTCCGCACACTATTTTTCGCTAAAGTGTTTCAAGCAACGTTAATTCCATTGATTTTAGAAAATCGCCCGAGTTTCTTTCTAGAGTAGCTGAAAATGTAAAAACGGGCATCGAGACTAGTATAATTTTGATCAGCTTAAAGAGGATTTTGATGCTATCGGCACTTGAAACATCTCCTCACATGCATTCGCAATAGCGGAGACGCGACGATTGGCATAAAGCGATCCATTTTTCGCTACCTGAAAGCGTAGAGAATTGAACTCGGTCAAAATTACATCGTTTCCAATCCCAGTTCACGGGCAACGAAATTTCGATTATACTCGCGCCAGCTCGGCAGCGCGCTGGTCTCGATTCCGGATCGACTCGCTCAGGGATGTGGCGAGTAAAAGAGGTACGCTCGCTGCTCGCGCCGGCGTCTCCGCCGGAAATTATGCCAGAGTTCTCGGTTTCTTCTCTTGCGTTCCTGGTGTAAACGGACGGCGAAGTAACACCGGGCTTAGTCCGCTACCGCCGCGTCACTGTTGCCTCCGCCGCCGCCACCGCCGCCGCCGCCGCCGTCGCCGTCATCCATGGTAGTGCGGCGGAACACGCCCCCAGGAACTGCGTTTCTCGTGGGCGACGGCCTGAAATATCGAGCGCCTTGCCCACGTACACACGCGAAAACGATGGAACCCGGACGACGGTCGAGAAAGAGCGTGGAGCGCGCGGCGAGAGAGAGACGAGGAGGAAGAGACAGAAAGAACGTGCGAGAGAAGGAGAGAGAACGAGAGGGAGAAGAGCGAGATGGAGAGCGCGGGACAGATAGGGACGTTAGAGGTGGAGGGCAGAGGATACTGCCGCGCGGGGGGAGAGAGAGAGAGAGAGAGAGAGAGAGAGAGAGAGAGAGAAGTGAGACAAGGAGAAAGAACGATCGAGAGGTTTCGAGGGATAATTTTCTGCCTTCCCGGCCCGTGCGGCCGGAGCTACGCGCGCTAGACGAATTCTGGATTCGACCGTGCCAAGCCGGAGCCGAGCCGAGTCGAGCCGCGCCGCGCCAGACCAGACCAGGCCAGGCGAGGCCAGGCCAACCCAGCGTTGAACCGAGCGGCGTTTATACGTGGGCTTTAAACGACCTGGAAATGACACGAACGCCCGCGTTTTACCTCGCCGCGAGCTATCGCGTCGCATTTTTCCGTCGCACGCGCAGAGATGTTGAGCTTCTAGCTTTTAGCACGAACGCCGCATAAATTTCGATAATCTTTATCGAAGGCCCAATTAAAGATCGTACATTACAAGCAAATAGATGCAACGTTTGCGAATGCAATCCATTACGGCGTTTAATTTGCTCTCTATTAGTGGTCGACCGTGTAATTATAGTCGGTTGCATTTTATGTATCGATAACTGTATCGATACACAACATCAATATCTTGCGACATTTGTTGTTGATAATCACGCTGAAACGGATATTTTCTTTAATTTTTATTATATTCTATAATTATTCATTAAATTTTACTCAATGTGATATGGAATATAGCTTAAATTTGACCATTTAGTAACAATACTCGAGTAATCCTTTTCTTTTTTTTCATGTCTTCTCATCTTTCTTCAATAGTAACTTGAGTTATCTTTTACGCTTTATTTTTATAAGTTATTTATTTATACNCGACGATATTTCGTTTGGGATTAAAGTGTATCATGTACTGCTATTATAATATAGATAGGGTTCTGTTACATGCTACGCATGTGTACATACTGTTAACATACTACAAAAGGATTAATTCTCAACATTAATAGCCTACGGCATCGCGCAAGGAGATCCTAGATCCGTCAGACTCGAATATGTGGGCTTTAACTACCCGACGTGTAGCCATGTCGGCGATTCCGACACATTTACTCCTGCTATGTTACGTGTCGAGTGCGTGCACTGTCAAGAATTAAATAGTTTCGTCAGCGACGAACGGCGACTTTCGCGCAAAATGTCAAATACAAAGTATATTTAACGTATCGTGGAATAAGCGCGACAAATTACGCCGGCAGTCGCCAGGGGGAAACCTGAGAGATTCATGCTGATTATATTGATTTGGCATTTAAACGTTGTGATATGAAACTTTTATGATCGTTTAAATTTACAAAATAGAAAATAATGTATATAATAATAACAACAGATATAATAGAAGAAATATAAATATGCCAGTAGGGCAAAACTTTTCGAGGTCTTGAGGCCAGTATTACAATGGTTAATATTAGCTTTGTATTGTACTCTTAGGCTATCAAAATATCTGAATATCAATAAACGCATTTTTCTTCTCGTTCTCTTTCTTTTCTCGTTCGTTGCCAAGGTATATAGACTGCAGTTTGGCGATGCGTAGAACGCAAAGCCACTCAGCGATGAGAGAAAGAAGCGACGGACGGGCAAGGGAACCGGGGGAGGAAAGAGAAGAAAAGCGAACCGAGAGAGAAAGAGGACACGATTCTTTTGAGCCTCGGCCAAGTTTTGTGGCCTGCCGGCCGGCTAGTGGAATCCAGTTGCAGGCGATTTCTCGTCTCTGCGTCTTTTAACGTACCGGCAGTGCGTGTCAGCACGAGCGCACGTGTAACGTGTATGTCGTATATGTACGTATGTGTGTGCGTGCGTGCCGATGGACGCAGATGAAAGCGGTGAGACGTGAAAGGAGAGGAGGAGGGACCGAGAAACCGTTCGCGCATTTATTACACGCTCGTCTTATGCTCGCGAAAACGTTCCATTAGACTGAATTCGCAGTCCGACACACAGGTGACACACCCGGTATTGCGCAGGGCACTGGAATTTCGTATTCTTTAATTCCTTCCTGATTTAACGAGATGAAATTTCATTCGTTTTTTTTACGTGTTTACGATTCTCGCTTCTCAACATCTCTCGTAAACTGATTATCGAAAATGCTTGCAGTTTTGTTAAAGAACAAACTCCAATAATTCTTCTATAAACTGGCGAATTTTACATATATTAGATTTTATTTGTTAGATATTATATATTTATATAGAATATATAGAAGATATATTCTGTATGTATGTTTATCTTCTCTTTCGCGAATCGAAAAGCAAAGACAAGTTGAGAGTAATATTTTAATTCAATCTCCAATCTCTTCTCGGCCCTCAATCTTCTTTCTGCTTCCATTAGCTATCAAATAAATCTAATTATAGTTAACCAAGTTGTTACGTTATGATCAGCACTACATTATCGTCTGGAAACAAACGAAGGATTAGTTTACAACAGCAACTACAATAAACATTTTTCGTGCGCACAAAGGTCTTTCCGCGTTACGCAGCGTGTGTTTTTGGCTATAAGCGTATATATCGGAATGCAATGAACGCAGCGTAGAATTTCGTACCTTCGTTATTTCAAATTGGATAGCGCGCAGTGACGCAGGCCGACACGGCCGTAGATATGTTATATGTTATTCTTGCAATGCGCGTTTGCGTTTTCCGACGTATTGACTGCTGCGATGGACGCCGCGTCGCGATCACGCGCGCTGTATACAAGGTGACACGCCGGAAAATTCTTTGATAACATTTGACGAATTTGGAATTGATTCTTGATAAAAAATCTTAACGTAGACATTTAGAGTCAACGAATTACGGATGAAATATTAAATGTCGCGTTTAAATTGAATTGAATGGACAGCCGAAACTTTCAGCTTTGGTCAATTATTAATTTCCCAGTAAACTTCGATAAAAATGCAATTTGGCACTCGTCGAAATATTTAACGTTGAAAACGACAAGGAGAAATTCTCAACGAAGAATTCACTCGAAATACGTCAAAGAATCTGTCATTAAAATACTTTCAGTAGGATACTCTCTCTGTGTATCGAGTAAACCCGGTCGGAAATATTTAACGCTTTGGGTGCCTCGAATATTTGAATAATCAGCGAGAGCGGAAGCGAGCACGTTGCGAGCGGTGAATAGCGCGAATATTACGGATAGCTGGAATACGGGAAACACGGTGCCGATTTCAACCAACCTTTTTCTACTTTTTGCGAACTGCGTGGAAAAGCTTTCCCGGTTCACGTGTCTTCTTCTCTATCTATATAGTCTTCGGAGTGTTTTAGTTTGAAATATTAGCAATAGCAGCAACAAAAACAGAAATCTTTACAAGCGCTACAAATTAAACTGACACTCTGTATTGATTGATAAATTGGAAGTCGATCTTTTATATATCGAATCGTTGAATATTAACATCGGCATCCCGCAGAGTGGAAATTGAAAATTAATAATAGTACTCCTGAATGTCACGATTAAAACGGTATCCCGTCAAAGAGATTTAAGAGATACTTATCCTGACCGCCGTCCCACCCTCGCGATAAGTGAGGCAACAAAACTTTCCGTTTAAAAATGGCTTCTGGCGAAATAAAAGTTATCGCTGTATTTTGTAATTGCTCGCGATTCCTACGGACTTTCCGTATAACGATAACGACGATTATAAGTACGACCTTAAAACTTGTTCCATTTTCTGATTAAGTCAGTTTTCCCGCGAAAGTTTCTCAAAAGATTAACCCGTGGAATGTAAAGCAAGCGAGCTTTGCGAAAGTTGAACGTTGTCAGAAGTAAAAATGTAGAAAATGAGTAAAGTATATATCAATCTTTCCGTTCATACTTCTTTCTCATCGTTCTGTCGATCTGGATATTTTCTTAATGAGTCAGCGAGAATTTAAGACAACATGAGACAACAACGCGGCCGTGAAATTCGCGAAAACTCACCGCCGGATCGCCGCGGTAAGTCGGTACTTGATTTTACTCCGATCGCACCTGCAATTGGAATTTAAATTGGGCTGCAGAGTGGGTGCCCCCCATGAGTGGGTACCGTTGCCGCTCGTTACGAAACTTCGTTACCACCGAGGTATTTTCAACGAAGATCCCGTTGGCCCCCGGGCGAATCCATTAAAGGTAAAAGCTTCTCCCGTTTACATCTGCCGCCGTCCTCCCGGTTTGCCTCCTCGCGTTACGATTCTCTCGGAAGAGAGGCAGCTGCTTAGCGAACGGCCGCGCTCGCGACAACCGCGGTCGAATGCAACCGTCATCCGCTGCAGCGTGTTGCAACGGTGATATTCTCGTCCTTTATACGCGTTCCCCCGTTTTTTATTAACTCGCAGGAATATCGCGACGCAGTAATGGCATAGAAACACAGACGTAAGAATAAAAGAAACAAAGTGTATAGTATCATTTATTTTACCATTTTGGTAATTAAGAATGCTTGTTAACATATTAAGATACAACATCTGTTGATTTATGAAACTGTTTCTTATTCTTAACAGCGCATCTATATTGAAGTCACGCTCATGCAAACTATTTGCTTTACAAGGATTTAGAATGCTCAATAAGGATTTAGAATTGACTATTGTTGCAATATAAAAAAAAAAGAAAAAAAGATCCCGGCATACAATGCGGAAATGCGTACAGGAAAGTCCGACTTAACTGCGGGCTGATTTAGGAGCGAGCTGAGAATGAATGCGTAAGCTCGTAATCGCATTGCGAAGGACTCGGGAACGTTCGCGCGTTTGTTTTCGCAATGATCTTTCTCACCGTTCGAAGAAACACCGTCAATGACGCATTAGTCCGCGGTATTACGAACGATCAAGAATTCGCGTTTTCTTCGAACCTTCCATTGTACGAAACATCAATCGTGGAGCTCCATCAGCAAAATAACGTATCCTCGATCTAAATTCGCAAAGTAAATTTGTCGGTAGAAATTCTATATTTAGCGTAAGTGCAAACTTTGTCTGATCGCATTATGCAAATATAGGACCGAGTAACATTTGTACCGAAAACACAATAGCGCGAGAATAGGAAGTACGACGGTTAAAATAAGTCTGCGCTATTACGAAAATTCTATCAAATGTCACTTAGTTCTATATGGGTTAATGCGATACGATTAAAATTATCTATAGTCATTATGTGACGCCAGAATCCATTAGTTTTGGCATACGGCTTGGCATATCGTTATGAAATGACGGATTTAACATGTACGAGGAAAAGACATTATCGTGATTTCGCCTCATTGTAAAGCTATTGCAGGAACTCGAATCGACAATAGGTACTCCTCGGTGACTCGATCGTCCTCGAGAATCTGTCGAGCGAGTCGAGTTTGCGATAGAAAATCAGCTTATTATAACGCAACGCTGTGAGATAAATTGAGATAACTCCCGGAAAACGGTGCTGTGAATATGTAGATTCAATATTTTACGTTAACGTACACATATGCGTGTGTCTAGATTTGTGCACGTAGCAAACACACAGAAATACACACACACGTACACGCGGCACGCCGGGAAAGTCCGTTTACCGCGTGCCGGGTTCTCAAGCCACGTGGTATTTATGCCGGTTTCCATATCGTGCCGCTACGTTGATCCTCCTCTTTTACAGCGAATGCGCGTTACACTTAATCTCGTTAATCCTGTATCTTTATACGATGTGTCTAAAAATCGCCAGTGGATATGACAGATACACACACATAGATACGCGCATAAGAACTCCTTAATAACTAAAAGTATCTCATAAATTGTATATTTATATAAATGTTCTTCCGAATTTATTACAAATATTTGTTATAAATGTCAAAAGCTCGAATTTTGATAAAGTTCCGTGAATTTTTTATTTAAAGCAATTCACAGAGAGTAACAACAAATTTTAATTTCAAAAAACGAACTGTTATTCATTTTATTTCGAAGCTCTATAGAAATACCTGCCAGCCAGGAGGTTTCTAATCCATTTTTACAATCTTGTCAAGCTAAAAGCTTAACTGTTCGCGATAATTTCACCAAGAAAGTGAAACATGTAATCCACGAAACTCTGTTATTTGAATTTAACGAGAAAACATGACGAAAGAGTGAATGAAATTCCGCGTCGTAACGCACTTTGCTATTTATGCAAGTAAAAGACCTCGGCTGTGATTCGTTATTGATTCCAGCGGTTATGTGAAAATCAAACTGCATCTGTGGAAGCCCGTGTGTGCGCGAACGAAGGGACGCGAGACTGCTCTTTATCTACCGAGGTAGCATCTGTGACGAGCATAACTAATCACTTTCATAATTCATCGTCGCGCCATCGTCCGCTTACCTCGTCCGAATATTGCACACCCGTTCGAAAATGAAAATGTGCAGCCGTTGTAAATCATGCAGAGTGTTCTAGGGTTCTTAAATTCTACAGCGTGTTTAAAAATCATGTTTTTTCTGAGTGTGATTTCAACGATCATCATTGTTTGTCGCGAGTTTCCAGTCTCGCATATAAATATCTCGGCAATTAGGCTTTTCAAAGTGGATTGAAAAAAGAGAACGCCCTTAGAGAGATTAATCTATTAGACTCTTTTCATGTTCGATGTTAAATAGGTTCTTTTATAATGGGGTGCCTGGTTGACGCCTCGATATTTCGCCGCTTATTCTTTCACGCGAATGGCTGGGAACACAACAGTGCGGCAGAACACCTCGTACATGTATCGGTAATACATACACTCGAGTTACGTAACATATGCATGTATTACATGCCAATAAATTCCTCTCGCAGTTCAGTTTCGCAGCAGCAAGAGGAAACGCTCGTAGGATGTAAGGTCACGTCGAATGTGCTCATATTAGCGTTTTCGAGTGGCAATAAGAGAAGATGTGTTTCGATGGAATTTTCATGTTATGTCGTGGAAAAAAAAATTAGATACGTAGTCGTAAGAAATGACAATCAGCGAAACGTACATACAGTGACAGCATAGCGCGGATGCGTTTTATTTATTTATTTTTTTTTTTTTGGTGCGTTTGCAGATTAATACCCTCCGCCGGCTTGGTATCTCGCGCGTGTGATTTTAACATCGCGCCTCGCACATTTACCGCAATGATTTTAGCGCGCAACGAGGGTTGTTCCGCGCAATCATTTCGCGATGGCGCGATGACGCCCGCGATGTACGTATGCACAGCGAATGCGGTCGGGTCGATACGTTCGGGCGAATGCCAAATACTGGGGAGGCGAGTTTTCGGTGCGTCGGACGGGAGATATGTACGAGAAATTTGGAATTTGCCCGATGTAATAATCGAAGAGCCGTGCCATGATATCCCGCACATACGCGGTTTCATTATCCGGATTGGACAGGCGGCGGCGTCGGGGTCGGCGTCGGGCGTCAGCGTCAGCGTCGGCGTCGGCGTCGGTGGCAGTGTCGGGCTCGTGAATTCGCTCGCCGTTATCCAGGTTAATTCCGAGTTTCCGTGACGCGAGTGCGTTTAGAAGAATTATGCACATGTACGACACTTACAATAGATATCGCGAGCGCGCACGACATGCTTTCGAGTGTCCGCTACGAACATCGCGCTGTTCTAATTTGCGTTGTGCATAACTCGCGGGCTTAAAAGCGTGGCCAAATTCGTTGTTCGTTCTCGGGAGACACGGTGCCTTTGCGTGTCTATTTTAGTTCAATTCCGAGGCACGCAGATCCGATCGGATTGAAGCTAAAGACTCATGTTCCGGGGAAAGTATAGCGATCGGGGACCACCGCCAGCTGAGTTAGAAAAGTAAGTTGAAGTGAAAGTAGGACAGTGATTGAGTTTTTAACTTCATTTTCGATCTAATCCTCGCCAGTCTTATTATTTGCACAGCCTTGTTTAAAAATATGAAATTTTGTTAATTTTCTAGACTAAATATATATCTCTTTTTCTTTTTAATGTATGCACAAAAAATTTATTCTTTCATTATCGCACATAATTTTTTTAATTCTCCACTAATTCACAGTGAAAATGCTAATAGGTAAAAGCGATGAATTAAATATGATTGATATTTTTTTTTACTATTAATCGTTGATGCTGTCTCATGTCTCATGCTCCGCAATAAGCGCAAAAATAACGCGTCTTTACTATGCATATTTTATATTTTTATGCTTTGTTATGTAAATACGCGTGTAATAGATTGTAATAGGTAGTCACATGCTCTCTCTCTCTCTCAACATTACACGTACAGCGTCCGGTTATCTTCATAGAGAGACGGATCGTGTAAATCGTCGTGACTCACGATCAAGATCGAGTTTCCGTGACGTGAGAGCATTTCAGAGAAATTACATATCGAGGCGCTCGTTACTGAAGAGCGATTTCTACGTTATGAGATTTTTGTAAATCTCATCGACAGTATCGAGCAACAAAGGCAAAATGTTCTTGTAGTTTATTAAAGCCTGATCTGACGGTGGGTAATCGAGAAAAGAGGCCTTTCTCTTCCGCGTTATCGCGGAAATTTGCGACAAAATTCGCAATGACGCGCGGGACATTTCTCTCTCTCTCTCTCTCTCTCTCTCTCTCTCTCTCTCTCTCTCTCGATGACGCTGCGAACGATTTGGGTGCGAAAAAAAAAAATCCTTATATCTATAGTAATAACGTTAAATCGCTCCGTTAACCGCACATAATCGATTATTAGGCTCGACTGCCACGTTCCCGACACAATTTTGTTATCTCGGTCAGATCACCGGTGACAGGAGGATAATGAACTTACAGCGGTTGTCAAACTATCCGATATATGCGATCGCATTCGCTGGTATCAAAACGTGTGGTGTGCATGCGTCAATGTCTTACGCAAATTAGATCAAGTTCAGCGCAAACTGTATACCTATCCGACCGATCATTATTTCAGCGTAATTATTTTGATAAACAACCAGCGCAGACAAAAGACTCATTAGGAACACAATGTTATCTTCCAATTGATGATGTGTTATCATTTTAAACGTGTAACGTTAAAATTACGATAAAGTATATCAATATATTAATATTCAACAAAAATATAGGTAATATAGAAGAATATTAATACCTGTTTAAATAATAATTTTAAATACGTTAAATAATCCAAATTAAAAAATTCTATTATCTCCAAGTAGCAATAAGATGCAATTCTGGCCGCTTAAAATATCTCCTTGCAATATTAAAAAGAATATCGGAAATTTCGTAGATCTATGTGATCTAATTAATCTGAAATCGCCAAATTTGAAAGTTATGATACTAAAATGAAGCATATCATATTTCAATTTTATTATGCGAAATGAATTCGCAATTCATGGCTGAATTGGGCTTTCTATGATGCCGAACGAATGCCATACGGCGGCATTTCTGCACGGTATCTCCGTGTGCGTGTATGTGTGTGCATACATACGGTTGTGCTTATCCGCCGCATGTCCACGAAAAGAGGAGGGATACGCGTAGAGAGCGAGGGGAAGGGGAGGGAGAGCGGATCAGAACGAGAGAGAGGACAGGCAGGTAACGGAATCGAGTTTTACGCCATTTGATTCGTTCGCGGTGCGAGACACGTACGCGTTACTGGCGTCATCGCGCGTATGCACGCACGCACGCACGCACGCATGCACGTACGATCTTCGGCTCTTCGTCGCTGCGAGTCTGCGTGTCTGTATGCAGGTGCCGTCAGATATGGCCGTAAAAGTTTTATTTACTCGTTTACTACTGGCCCTAAAAAGCGCGGTAAATACCGGCCGAAGGAGGATCTGTAATTACGGCGATAAAATCTAAAATGCGGCAACTCGCGATAAATGAGCGGCTTCTTCGGCCGCCTTCGTTTTTCTCGCCCGGGTACTCTTTCGACGATAACATTTAATAATAGAAATAGTGACTCGGCACGGCAAATCAATTATGCAAGTAACTAACTGTCGCTAGAATCGCGGATATCCAGCGTGAATATCGCGGAAACACATCTTCCGATGTCACGAGTAGACAACTTTAACGAGGATGAAATTTGCTCACGCAAATCGAAAGTTCCTTCTCAGAACACGTCGTCGAATTTCGCAACACATCGGTATCCGTAATCGAGAAGTGTTCGGCGTTACGCGAAAATCGGCGCGCTTCTTCGTTAAACGCTCTTTGCATACTGATTGAGTAACGAAAAGTTTCACTGTCCGCGAACGCAAGAGCTCGTAACGATACGATTGGACGGAAGTGGCGGATCTCCATCCTTTCCTTTCTTCTTTTTCTTATAAGAAGACAGGGCGACTCGCTCCGACGACTTCTCGTTACGCTTCGCGAACATCTCTCTCGACACGACGAGTCCTTGTGAATTGTACGTGTGTCGGCCCTGTAAGGATCATTCGCAGCAATAAAATCGAGTTTCGCTCCGTAAAATCATTCGAAACGAGTAAATATCTCGAAAATATCGAGCAGATTACGCTTTTGTAGATAAATGAATGCCGGTACATTAGTAACATCCAATTTATGTATGGCATCCATGCTTTAATCAACGTATTCGTTATCAAGTAAATATTTTCACGAAATATGTTTTTATTCGAGTCTTTTTTTTTTAGGATTATTCAATACATATTTTTGGTGAAAAAACACCATAATATTCCAATTTAATGTTTCTTACATCACACGCTAGTTGTATAAAAAACCGCTGTGAAATAAATAAGTTAATTACTCCATGAAACAGCTATTGTACTATACAATGAAGTAATTTATACTTGAAGAGAAAATCTTTATATTCTTTTATAATTTTCAACATGAAAGTCGAAATTTTTTCTTAACTGTATTTATGAAAATTGATTTTTTAATTAGAATCATTAATTATTAAAATTAGAACTATCATATAGGCTTAATGCGTAAAAATATTGAGTGAATTTGTATTTTTTTTCTCAAATACAAGATAAGCTATCCGAGAACGAGAAAGAAGCGCGCATTTTAATTTATTTACTTCGGCCGCTCTAAAAGTAGTCTTTTCAAACAATATTCGATATCGCGCAATGTACAATGTAAGTGGTACTATCACGTTTTGTTCGGATATAAAGCGCACCACTCCCCGGTTATCAGAATTGAAAGTTGCGTCCACAGATGAGCATTGCAGGATACGAGCAGTAAGGCAGCGAACAGCGACGCGAAACTTTTACGTGGTCGTGTGTTTCGATGTAATATACCCGGAGCAGCGCAAAGTCTCGCGAGCGTTGGATGCTTTGCTTCCGCGTGGAAGAGTCGTGAGGCCGTTGCCGGAGAGCCCGGCGTATCCATACAGATTGTTCCGTAACAACATACCCGACGAACTTTACAAACCTTCGACGAATTCGAAGTCAACCACATCTTTGCGAAAATTCGCTTTCCGTAATGTGCTTCATACGGTGTTTCATAACGTTTTCATTGCTTATGTAAAACACTTTAATGAATAAGCGGCAAATTAAAGATGAACTGTGTTCTCAAGCAATCGGATGTGAAGTAAGATTTTTTTTTATCTGCTTCAAATCACACTTGAGCTTTATCTTTAAAATCTGATCTGTAGATAATCGCTCATTTACGTTCCCTCGTGTTAGGAGAGCTACTGACACTGATCTTCATTAGTACTTTAATTGACATTTATATTCTATCGAGAGACTATCATTTCTATCATGCATTGATCGAGGTTTCTCAGGCCTGTCGGAACATCCTGTATGTCGGAGTAACAGCTACGTACAGGCTAGGTACGCACGTTCTTGCATGCGCGTGAAATCGTGCCACCGTTCCGCTCGCGCGTTAGATGCGCCGCAAAAACTGGCGGTGCATCGCGATTACGAGATGCGCCGCGCGCTGCCAGATACGCCGGGGCCTCGATCGCGTCCGTAATCAGCAGCGCCGCACGTAAAGCCCCTGTCAGACCGTGCGATATTCCCAACCTGTTTTCTTGCCGTTACGTTCGCTCATTTTCTTGCCACGAGTTTCCTGGCTCTCGTTAGCGGCCTTCTCACTGCCCCGAGGGCTCTGCGATCGAATTTCGGCGATATCCTCGGCGCGGCGGATAAGCGAGTAAGAAAACGACGGACGTAGAAATATCGTTTCTGCGCGCGTTTGTCACGGAAATCGCAAGATACGGATACGTCTGACGGAAATTCAAAGATACGGTTTTGGATTTCGGGATGTCGGGGAAAAAAAGAAACTTTAATTCAATTATTTTCGTCGATATTGTATATAAGGCTTCTTTAGTACACGATGAAAAGTACTAGCGATAATAAAATTATTTGCATTTCACGTAATCATCCGCACGGATATTGATGAAAATTGAATTTAATTCCGCGCGTGAATATACCATTTATTAATTTTCCTCCGTAGATTTTGATCCCGGATGCAATACGGATAAACTTGCTGAACCAACGTGTATAAAGAGGGAAATCGATCGTCGTTATAAATTTGCTGGCATTCGATGTTCGATACAGTTTGCATTATAATTAAATTGCACTTAATAGCAGTAATTTACACTACCAACAAAAGCGAATTTCCCTTTACTTATCACTGTAAAAACTGGTCGTAGCTGTAGCATTATAACATAAGTATGTCATAATATCGTATGTGCCATACCAACGATATCGTAATCACATGTTTATGGTAGAAGCTGCATAGTGTTTAAGGCTCATCGTATTTATGGCTCTCATCTTTTCGTAGATTTATTATTATTATCCCATTATAATGTTACAGTAAGCTAACTGTATCCATTGCATTTTTCAAATGATGGCTAACTTGAAAAAAGGAAATATTTGAACTTTTAAAATCTTTCGTCTAGAAATCCAAACTATCCAGAATCAATTAAAAATTAAAATTATCGTAAAGTTACAATTCAATTATTTTTGATATCATTGCTATTGCATGTTACTGGGAGCTAGCGAGATTGACTGGTAAAACATTTTCCGCTGTTTATCTCATACAGATATTAGTTTCGATCGCCACGCACTTAGCGCTTGTGCAACTTCGTCATTTCCGCTAGATGCGTTGAAATATTTTCCGATCGGGAGCGACCCGTATATATTCCCTGCATTAAATACCGCGCGACCGAACGGACGGATGGACCGACGGATGGACGGACGNACGAACGAACAATTGCATTGGCAACAACGAACGAGAGCGGAGCGTCTCGCGTTATCGACCCACCGTGCCGCGCCGCACCGCCTGATATTTGGGACGAGGCTGACCGCTCGTTCGTTCGGCTGCCAAAACGCTTCTTTTTTCCTCCCCGGGCCCGAGAAGTCCGGCACCGGCGGATTCCGGGGGAGAAGACGGCGACGCATCGCTCGCCAGCCCGCGCGAAACTGGTTTGCCCAGAGAAATCACGCTGAGTGGCTTCCAGAGAGCGTTTCGTGCTTTTAAGACCGGATCCATCCGGTCCGTCCATTCGAAGAGACGTTCTCGCCACAGACGAAGAATGAAGGAATGAACGAGCGAGCAAGCGAGCGAGCGAGCGGCCAATGCGACATGACGTGACGCGCCGCGCGTCGTCGACGTTTCGGGCTTTCGAGCCCGCGGGGGTATCGATCGAGTGCGCGAACGAGCCCTTCTAACTTATTCAAGGTACCGCACGATCAGCACGCCGGTCTCCGCGTCCATTTTATTTACGACGACGACGACGANGACGACGATAACGACGAGGATGAGGCTATGGCGCAAGAATACCGCGTTTGTCATGTGTGCNCNACAAAAAGAAAAGTAGAGACTTCTCGATAATATATATACTTGCGATGAAAGAGGTGAGAAAATACAGTTAAAAAGCTCAATTTACGTATTGCAAAATATCATATTTGTGGAATAAAAGAGAGAGAGAGATGTAAGAGCATAATCTATTACTCTGTTACGTCAAAATTAATGAGGGGAAATATGTACTTGCAATTATACGGTTTTACGAACGGAAGATACACTTCTCTCTCTCCAGTTTCGTTAACATTTCGATATAATCGAGATTGTTTCATTAAAATCTCATTTTGAAGTTGATGCGAAAAGGATAGCGAGCATAATTAACTATACAATTAGAGAGAGGCCAGTCGATAGTGGCGCGTCGATATTTTCAAGCGAAGATAAACTTCCATTTTCGTTAAATAAAGCATTAACGCTCGCTGCTGGAGTTCCCAGCCTCGATTTGTGATTCAATTATTTAAACACGGCGATAATTATGTAAGAGCGAGGAGGGGATTTTGTGTGCTTTCGCGCAAGATCGCTGCAATTTATTTTCGGAAGAAGACCGAAGCGGTTTACGTCGATCGGCGATAAGAGAGTAAGACTGTTTTCGAATTCAAAACTGGTGGATTATTCGCTTAATATGTCATTCACGAATAATTAAAATAAAATTTCAGTAACGCCATAAATGATAGTTGGGCCAAACGATGATAATCTCTTTTTAATTGATGGTATAAGATTCTAATTATTTTTTCTTGCTTAGCTTAATTGATTTAAATTGGAATGAACTTGTATTTAATTTTCAAAGCTATTAAACGGCAACATGAGATCTCAACTTGATGGCAAATTAAAACGTATATTACGAATAGGAATTTGGCAGCGAAACAATTAATAACTTTTATTCGTAATAAATATTTATGCGCTTCCTTCGTACACATGGTTTGATCATCCAGTGGAACGCGTATCGCCGGAAACGAGCTTTCGAGTTTAGCGTAGATTATTAGATGTTGCGCTCTATAGTCTATAATTCTACCGCACCTCCATGCAATCTTTGCAATATCATATCGACATTAGTATCTCAATGTAAGATTGCTGAGATATGCTTTAAAAGGTGTTAGCTACAATTTCTTATTTACGGTAATGCCCTTATTATCGCACTACGCGAACAATGCTAAAGAAAATTATGTTTCAAATACGCAAACTTAACTGTGAATTTTAAGGCGATTATGCAGAAGCGAATTAAAGTAAAGAGGAAAAAAAATGTTTGTGAAAAATATGATTTCCATATATCTGTGAAAGTATCATTTACGGGTTACATTTTTAACAAATGAAGATGGAATCTTTTTTATTTAACGAAAATAAAAATGGTCAAATGGGAATCTTTTGCAAATGAATCTTCACATGTTTTCACATATTTTAATTTAGTTACATAAATTGCATGTTAATTATTGTACAATGCACATGCATCACTTTATATCGTGAAACATCGTGCGTCCGTATTTCGATATTTCCGCAAAAATTGTCCGCGCGAAAATAAATAAATGTGCAGAGAGAAATTCTTTGTTGGATGTCATTTTCGGGATATATTGCGCAAAAAGATACTGCACCGCGGCAGATTCCAACGAACAATCTCACGAGATACATGTATACACTATTCGCATGCAATTTAATAAAAATCCGAAACGCATCGCCGCGCGCGGCTATATGCGTAGCGGAATCGGATGGATTTTTATCATCGCGGCCGTTCGTCGATAATGATGACTCTCGATGCGGCGCGGTCGCGGCGACCGATACCCACAAGCACACTGTATAAACACAGTGACTAACGACCGAGCTAATTAAGCTTAATTACGGTTGTCCTGCCCATTAATTAATCCGTTGCCACCCCCTCCCNCCCNCCCCCCCCCTCTGTCCGCGCACCTGTCATGAGTGCGCGCGATCCACTTCGGATGTCGGCCTTTTAAGGTGCATTTATACACGGGCACGAGAGAGAAAGAGAGAGAATGGATTTCGAATAGATTCGTTGTAGCGTGAACGGTGATTGAGAGCGGACGAAGCCGATTGTTCGCGCTCGTTCCTATTGTTGCCTAACGGCGCGCCGGTATTTAGTACAGCGCTAACGACGTTCGGCGGTTGTCTTAATTATCAAAAAGTTGTGAGGTGTTGCGAGGCGATAGCGAGAAAAAATGACAAGTTGGCACGATATCGCGGCGTGCGAGAGTTGTAGAAAATCTGTGGAACAACAGTTAATTCATACTTCTTATTTATCAACACTCACGAGATCGAAAATGTAATTAATTATTACACACAACCCTATGTACAAGTATCATTGACGATTTGATAACATTTTGATTTCCATTGGATAGTAAAATAACAAGAGGATCGAATTTATCAGTATGCAATATTCGAGTCAAACTGTATCACTGGCTGGCAGGATTTGTTTGCAGTACAAGTTTATCTTTACACATTGTGTGTGGAAATATGCGCGCTGTTAAATCGGTATTCCTCTTTGCCGTCATCGTAAGTATATTGTAACGAGATTCATGAATATTTAGTTAGCTCGTGATTACAGAAGAGTGTCGGTACACGGTATAATCGTAAAACAACACGCAATGAAAGAACGCGAGTCTTGACGAGTCGATTTTTTTTTAATTGGAATTAAATGGTACCAAAAATACATTCCCAAAATCACTTGTGTATTATGACGCATCCAAATGAACGTGCGGCATAAAGATATTATGTAAATGAAAAAGTTCGGAAGAGGAGATATGTCGTGTTATTTAAAGAAACACTTTATTTAAGGAGATTTTAAAGAAGAAGCAGATATATAGCGTTCTAATTTCTGTTCTATTTTCATTCGGTTTGCGAGAATATAAAATAATGATTTTTATTGGAAACGCGATTTATACCGCAGAACAGGTCACGATAAAAAAAAAGTGTGGTAACTTTTTGATATTCTGTACATCATGAACTTTTTCGTGACACTGAATACAACTTCTAATTCATGCAACGCGATCGATTTCAATGCGAAATCAATACGAAAGGTTGAAATTTAATTTTAGTATTTTTCGAGTTGCGTCGAAATTGCATTTCTCATGACGCTCATTTTTAATTAGTCCTTCCAGTTGTTAGTGAATCAAACGATAATCGGACGAACGTAAAGAGCGCGTCTTTCTGCGAGGCTTGTCGCGCGTCAAGCTCGGATAATAAATCCGCGGCGGCGGGGACTACGGGACGAAGCGTCAAATAAACGTGCCCCGACGGAGCCGAATCGATCTTCTGCCTCGGCTGTCTCCCCTTCTCTTTCGACCCCTCGACTAATTCGTATTCTCTGCTGGTTGCAACGCGCGTCGGTTGCAGTTCTGGAGACACTCGAGTAGGAGCTCGGCCGGTCCGCTATTCCGATTCGACATAAACTCTTTTCAGTAAGTATAATTAACGTAAAGTCGTACGTACGACAACGTCAGAGCTCCTCATTTTTAATTTCTGATCTTTATTTCCCATCAATTCAAATTATCAATTCTCTAGTAGTAGTATAGATGGGCGGCTATATAATAATCCCTAATGTCACCTAGACTTAAAAAGTTCTATGACTTTCCGCTGAAAATCGGGTGTATGTAGGATGAGGGATCACTGGAATTCGAACACCCAGAACTTACTAATCCTTCCATTACTAATCACTCTCGTTATCACGAAATCACGCGTCATCCCATCAATTTCCTATTCTATATCTAATTTTTTTTTAAATTGTTATCAATTCTCAAAAATAGGAAATAGAGGAACACAAACCGATTTCTAAGTGATAAAATGTGTGAAGGAACCTGCTAACTTGGATCTATCTAACATAAATATTCATTTAAGAATTAATCTCAAGCGTTTCAGAATTGATATAAAAAGTCAACGCGTCGTTGAAAGATTTAGAGTTTAATCCGCGGAAGTGCGCGCGCGCGCCTTTTACTCGCTAAATGCACACGCTTTCTGTTTGTGTCCCACGCGCATTCTTCTTCCTTTCTTCCTTCGCTTAACGCCGCGGTCGGGTGCACGCGTTGGATCTGCAGATCGAGATCATCGACATCCTCGCTGTCGGGACGCCGCGCCGCCGGGAAAAGGCCGACGGCGGAAGAGGCTGCTCGTTTTATCGTTAGTGCCTCGTTCGCGGAACACGTTCCGCGAGCCGAACAACCATGGAATGTTTGCATTCCTTATTCCTTGTTCTTTATCTTCTGAATGACCGTCCTCGGCGATCGCGGTAGCACACTTTCCATTTTCGCCTTTTTAATGTACCTTTTTGTATTTGCATTGCACCTTTTGTACAGAAATTCGCGATGAATAACGCCGAGCAGCACAAAAGCCTCTCTTTTTTAAGTTGAAAATTGGATTACAAGACACTTGTAATTTTTTTCTTAGAAAGCTTTTGTTATTTATGACGAGTTTGGACTGCTCCGTATATTATTATCTTTAATAGCAAGAGTGTTCCCCCTTTGTCCGCCGTGACAATTAAATTTCTCGAACGGCACCAAAAATTTACGAGCATATTTATATTTACAGAATAATTTATGTTCAAAGAAGATGCATGCGTCTCCTCCCTCCATCATTAATTTCCTTAATCATGCGAAAAAAAGCCTCGAACGTGTCACCTCACCGCGTTACAACTGCTAATAACGCGGTCAGTCGAAAGAGGAGAAAGATGACGGCGGGGCGCGTAGAGTTAATACCCCTTTTTACGGCATCGTTGGCTCAAGAGATTTAGCGGTTACACCCCGTAGTACATCGTAAAGTCCGAACACAAGCGCGGAACGGGAGGGGAAGCCGGGCAGGCTGGCAGGCAGGCCTCGATCGAACTTCTCGCTCACGAAATAATCCGCGGGTCCGCCGGTTCGGGCGCCCTAACGTATCCCCCTCCTCTCTCTCACTGCCGAACCCTCCTTCCCGTCCTTTTTTTTTCTACCGCGCGCGCTCTTAGCCCTTCGTACGGCGTTGTCCCTCGGTTTCGAATCCGTGCGCCCGAGTCCGACCGCCCGGTGGCGTGCGCGACTCGACTGCACGCGCGTGCATATCGCACCATGCTCGTCCGTAGTGCTTCGGTAGGCTCGTAGGGTGAGGCGGAAGGCACCGCACGCATATTTCCGAGCGTGACGCACCTTGGACGCTGGGCTTGGCTCGAAAGATATCGCGCGCGCTGCCTGCTCTCTCTCTCTTTCTCTCTTTCTCCATCGCGCGCACGTGCGTGTGCTCGTGTGTGTTGTGTTGNGTATGTGTGTGTGCGCGCGCACGCCTGCATATATCTCTTATTTTTTTCTGCCTTCGGCGCGAAAGTGTGCGTATGTGTGCTACGTACGCGTGTGCGCATACGGGGTGTCTCGAGCTATAATCGCGTCTCCTTTAACTGTCTTCGATCGAATTCGAGATCGGACCTTCGCGGTGAGAGGACAGCGCTTGGGGTTCATTGCACCCTACCGACCGAACGCACGCGTCTTTGTTTGTTTCGTGCGAAGTGAATTTTCCCATGGAGATAAAACGGTAGCGGCAAGCGCCGCGGCGAAATAGCGCGAATCCTCGTACAACGAACTGGACGAATTCATTCATATTTACAGTTTTTATACGTCAACGCTCCCGACTTTCTATATTATTTATTTCATTGGAGTACGAGTCCTCCATTCGAGGATTATCGCATCTCTCTCTCTCTCTCTCTCTCTCTCTTATTTATCGCGATATCTGTTTTAACTCTCCAAGAACACCCCGTACATGTTAGCGCGAGAACGTTCAACGGCACAAGGAGACGAAAGGAGCGCGAGGCTCCGTAAGACGGAGACGGAGGAGAGAACGAAGGGGCCGGAAAGCGAGAGAGAGAGAAAGAGTCGTGTGGTGAAAAAAAGGGAGCGAAAGACACGACGCGACACGCACGGAGCGTAAACGGATACACGGCGCACACGATTAACCGCGTCGCGTCGCACCGCACCGCACCGCACCGCGCCGCCGTGCCGGTTCGTCGTTTCAGTCGGAGGAGTCTTTATACGACTGCGCCAGAACGCTCTTTGCCGGCTGCCAACCGGTACGCTAACCGTCGAATAACCGGCAGTGGCCGCGCTCGCACCGTCGACGTGTATGGAATGTCCTTCGCCGTCCGCGGATTCCTGCAGAGTGAATTCGTGTGAATCTTTCGTGAACGCGAACGGGTTGTTAACAATCCTCTTTGAGTGAGAGCGACAAAGTGTTAATGAATCGGAGTGTTTGGTTGTTTGTGGTGAAACCATAAAAGTTTCGAAATTAGTGAGAGAGAAAAGGAAATGATTTAAATAAATGTTCCGCGACGAATTCAAGTTCAAATGATTTCAAGCTTTAAATTAAATGAATGTTAATCTGTGAAACGTAATTATGAATGGCGATTAGAAACTGAGTGAGGTAACAACTCTTCTCAAGTCCTTGGATTATAAATTGTTCAACGACAGAAGAGAATAGTGAAAGAAAAACGTCTCGACGTCCCGGCATGTGCGCTGCGCACACGGACTGTTTCGCGACTGCAGAGAGTTGCAACCTCCGGAAAATCGAGCTCGCGGCATCGTGGTGCTATCTTTCCCTGTAATCTCCGTGCGCTCTTAATATCGCCGCTCCTGCATATTCGCTTAATATCTGCTTAAAAAAAAAAGAACTGGGGAATTACGAAATTCCGCGCGCATACCGCACGTCGTGTCGAAAGAAGCCGACGAAGATTATACGTTGTGTTTTGTAAGCAACTCTGTGTGTTAATTACGCTACACCAACGTGACAACATACCATTCTCCGCTTCCGGTCGCGGCACGGCCAATTTCTACAACGGCAATTGATTTCGAGATGATTCGTATGAATCGCGTTATTACCGCGCGCTGCACGTGACTTTTAATCGCGCCGACAACGAGTTTATTGTTTAGTACAAATGTAATGTGAGCAAAATAATCGTAATGCTGACTCGTGTCAATCGTGGACATTAATCATTCTCCTAAATGCGTTCAGCGTTGAGGAATATTAGAGGTCAACACAACCTGTTGCACTTTAGCAGTCGAGGCGTACTACCGATTTAAATAATCACGCATTAGTGAGTATCTTTCGATTTTCTTTTCTTTGACTTTTCCGAAAATTTGCGCCTGATTTGCTCTTCGTCGATGAGTGCATGTGCGTATCATCAGAATACTTGTACTAGATTCTATTACACTGATCATCTTCATGCAGATTAATTCAACAGTTAATAATGAGTCTGAATACATAGATGAAACACATACGGATACACGTTTACCATCAGTTTAAAACTCGCATCCCATCGAAAACTGCGAGATGTCTCGAATTATGTGTGTCGAAGTTAAAAGCTCATGCGATGCGAATTTTATCATTTATAATGAAGCGTAATAATTTTCTCCACAAATATAATATACCGGGGATGTTTCGGATTTCTCATTATTTATTTTATTGCTTATGATTTTATTGCTGCGGCGCTTTATTTAATATAAAAAAAAAAAAATTTCACATCAATATCGACGATTATTGTTCGTACTTGTAACGTCGAGATAATTCCCGCGTTTTTCATTTTAGATTTATTGACCTTAGTGTTACCCCGCGTTCCCGTTTTCGGGAAAAGTTCCGCGAGCGAGAGAGAGGAGAACGGCGACATATATATTCGTTGGATCGGCAGTGCCGTAAAATCGGAACGATGGCGTCGTGACTTGTCGCGGATAATTTCGCGACGAGAATACTCGCGATGCACCTGGAGGTACACGTCGCGCCGGGTCTCGAACGGCTGTAACGTCTGCCGCGGTCTTTGACCCCCTGCCCGGTGCAACCCAGAAGCCCGCGACGAGACCGCATCGTTCCCAAATCGAGTACGCGAATCGAGCAACGGAAATGGAACGCATTAAAAGTGTTGCATTTTTACTTGTTTAACTTTTTTATTTATCTCGCACGTTGCTTCGCGTGACGTCCGCTAACGATGTGCGGAAAGAGGGGGAAATACGCCAGAAAGCTCGCGCAGAAATTCGGCGCATTTACTACATTAAAAAAATCGTCTTTTTATTACACACAGAAAAATATTCTACAGATGAGTAGAGCAATTCCTTATTTTATTTTATGTAATAGTTTTTTCAGCAAAGAATATTTTATTAATAATAGTTAAAATATATACTCGGTTACAAGTTCAGAATATATTTTAAATAAATGTGATGCTTATTATGACTTTATGACTAGATTTGCGGATATACAAACTTATTAAATATTTAGAACAAGTATATTTACTCGTAGATATATTTTTCTATGTGTATTCATCGAGGAATCGTATTCCGCGATTATCGCAATAGAGAGAAAGTATCAGATCTATGCCGAGAATTCCGTTAGCTGGGCGAGATGCATTTTGACTTCGAAAACGACCGAAAGTACGTAAAAAAAAAAAAACTACCGACGCCGCGAGCCGGTTGCCGAAGTACATTTCAGCCGTAATGCAATGCGCCCTCCGTTATGGTTATGATTTAACGGGCGTTCGCGGCATACCTTGCGTGCGTACGTCGCGAGGAAAACACGCGGGGAATGGCGCGCGCGTATTCTGCGTTCGACGAACTTCTCTCATAAACGGCACGAACGCGGCACGAAAGTTGCCGCTGGCTCGTTTCGCGCAATCGCCCGAGGTGATGCGAGCAGTCGCGTTGTCGATATTGCGAACGGTCGAATCAATGGGGGGAAGGAGGGAGATGCATAAATTAGGGTGACAATTATTTCGGAGCGGTCGCAATGACGGGCAATTAATCCGCGGCGGATCGCGGAGCGGAAAATCGCTCGCTCGTGAGAGATACCGTTGAATCATGAGCAATCATAAGATACAAAAACGAGCCGGGAGAAAAAGAAAAAAAAGATGTGCTGAATGATATTTGCGGTATTTTCACGGCGTATCATCGCGGTTTGCGATTTTTCGCTTAATTCTCGAATAATAGCGAATCTCATTCAATAAGCTTATATGCTTCGCGTCGCCTTAATTCTGACGTTTTGTTTTTATTATTGCCGCGCAATAGTTACACGTGGATGCACTCTCCCTGCTCGTTCGCTTCGATTTCGCAGAAGAAAGAAAAGATACGTTCGACACCGAAATGATTCGAGATAGAAATGCAATTTCTTTTCTGTGCTTACGTTTTATTTTCATATCTCGTTGTGTCGCTGAAGCATCGCGTGGTGAACTCGGTGCCGTGCACCGACGGTGTGACGGTTTCGCGTTTTTTTTGCAACGTGGAGACGCCGGCTTTCGCGTGCTCGCGTGATCCGCGACACATCGCTTGATAGCGGGGGGCGTGGGAGGGACACGGGAGGGAGAAAGTGCTAACTCACATTAATTGCGTTTTGAGGTAGACGCGGGCGAAAAGTTTGATTAAATTCGCCGCTTTCGTTCCTCGAGATTCTTAAGCACTTTATCTATCGTCGCACGTAATTATCCGTCTCGTAACAAGTCGTTGTGAGAAATACGTTGCCTCAGCGTGCCGTTAAAATCGAATTTAGCGGACGAGGAGTTATGATACTTCTAACGAGAATCCAGCAGAGCCTGTTGCCGTTTTGAAAATTATCTTTAATTTTCCCCGCTTGTTTGCCTGGTCGCATTGTGTAGCGTAAAAAAATATATAAATTCCTCTATTTTAATGCAGAAATAATAGGGATTCCGATATTTTTTATAAATAAGTTTTTTTTAATCATTTATACCAGGTAGATCAATTTGGATTTTCTTTAAAATATCTATTTCCGATCGAATCGCTTCATTTCATCTTCCCGTCAGTTTAATGTACATTTAAATAATGTAGATGTGCTAAATGCAACGTTGAGCTTTTTATAAGCAGCGATTGGCGCGTAACTTTGCTACAATTTCAATAATTTAATGAGATCTGACGCATGTATAATATTTCTGATAATAAGCGGTTCGATTTACGGTACTTTTAACGCGCCCAATAAACCGCACGTCGCATATGTAAACGTCCAAGGAATAGTTTATGATTGATTTTAATTACGATGATGCTTGCATACATATGCGAATGAAAACACGATGTTTTTATAGCGTAGCTTCTATTATCGTCTCTAACCGAAGGCTTCAGGAGTTTGTTCGCGCGAATAAAACATAGAGAAGAACGCAATAAACTCAATTCTAATTAATCAAATTGCGTTAAATTGGGAGTGCATGTCAGAAATTGATTTTGCAATTAACTATTTAAATACCGTTCCAAAAATGTCAAGAAACGATTTTACACTGCACATGGTTAGGCAGGCAAACACTTTGAAACGAGTTCTATGTTAGCTATTGATTTTCTCTCGATTTAGCCGAGTGGATTTTAGATAGCATGTCTTTATGCTTGTATTGTATTGCCACCGAATATTATTCATGTCTCTTGAAAAATAAGGATTCTCGGGTAATCTTTTTTTAGATATCCAATATCTTTCTTCATCTCTAAACTTTTGATTTAAACGAATTGGAAAAGAAGGCACTTTATATAACACGGATATTGAATGTTAACGATATTTTATTGGAATTTGTTTCCGTGTTAACGATATTGACGGTATCTTGTTTTTAACTCATCACTATTGTTTGTAACTTATCTCAAGATTATTTTACGATATTTGATGAAATCATATTTAAATATCTTAATTCGAGAGATACTATTGAGAGACGCTCTTGATCAACCCACGTCGAAAATTACGTTAGAAAGCTCGCAGTTGCCCGTCAAGGGACGAGGAATGGGACGTAAACTTGGCGGGGCGCTTTTCTCGGGGACTAGTCTTGATTTAGCGACGAGAACGAAGGACGAGGGAAGCCGAAGGTCGAGAGAGAACCGTGGAGAATCCAGCCATCTAGGACGTGTTCGTGCGACGTTTGGTGGAAGCCTTACGTTTAACCGCGCTCCGCCTCGATCGCGTTCGTCGAGGAGAGCGCCGCTTGTTTTTGTTCACGTAGCGCGCGCACGGGCGGCCTCCGGCGGCCACGCACGCCACGCACACATACACACGCAACAAACGCCGCCACGTAAAGGCGAATTTACACGGCTCGTTCCTTGACGGCGATCGTATCGGATGATTCATCCGCAGCGAACGAGCTTAGACGCGCACCGTCGACAGTCCGCCCAAAAGCGACGCGTTCGGTCTCGTCGACGATTCCTCGCAATCCCCAACTTGGGACGGAAGGGACGGATTTGAAATTGTAACACGACGTGAAGGATAGGAAGCTGTAAGATTCCTAAGGTAATTTCTTCGACAGGAAAAGAGAACAAGAGCAAGAGAGAGAGAGAGAGAGAGAGGGAATTGCTCATGTGGCCTAGATGAATCATTGCCATTGTCACGCGTAAAGATTCTTGCTCGTGACGTCAGAGATTTTACCGCGAGAACATCGCCTCCGACTCTTGATCTTTCCTCATCTCTCGATCAAGGCCGTCATCTGTCAAAAGTGTACCGTGTAAATTCGCCTTAACCATCGACGATCCTACGTCTCTCAGCGTCAGGACCCTCGTCGCGGCCGTCAACCAGCGGCAGCGGGCGAGACGGTGGCAACGGAAAGGACGGGCAAAGAGAAGGAGGGGGAGGATGAGGAAAGGGGGGATACGACAATGCCCCACCCCGGTTTCTGGTATCGATCTGCCGCAACGAAAGTCGAGATACCAGCGTTGGAAGTATCAGCCGGACGGATAAGTCCAAATTATATCGGACCGATGTGTATATATATAAAATGTGTGTACACACACGTGCCTGTATATGTATATACGTATATATCGCTCCGCGCGTAATATGGCCGAGTGTACGGCACGCTGCGGGTCCTTCCAGCTGCTACCTGACTCGACGAAGGCCAAGCCGGTCTCGCTGAACGACTTTTGTCTCGAAAATGTCGGTTACCCGCGCTCCTCCCTCGGTGCCGGCGCGCCGGGCCGATTTGCCGCTGTTACCGAGAGCGCCGAGTCGGGCTGAATCGAGTCTCGGAGAGAAAAAAAAAAGAAAGAGAAGAAGAACGGTCGCGTTATCGCCACGCTGGGAATTATTCCCGCCGGTAAACCGTCGAGCGGTCGCGTCGTGTTCGCAGCGCGTCGCGGCGTTCGTTCGTCGTCCGGCGTGAAACGCAGTCGGAAGGAAGCGGTTACGAAGCGACGAGCTGCTCGGAGCGAGTCCACGCGCAGTGTGCGTGCGTTCAACGATACGGACGGGGTCTTGTGGACTTACTGTGCGGGAAAAAAACAAGTCGGCGACGATGTTTTTACGTTGGCGGGATGCGCGAGGTGAACGTGTTCAGTGATACCGCACGTGAGATCGAATCGCGCGGAAAGACGAAAGGAGAAACGACGCGGGAGAGGTTTTAAGAATTCACTTGGTCGCGTTTCACCGCGACGAGAGCACGATCGATTATTATTAACGTCGTTAAAAAGTCCCTCGTATGTATTAACCGCATAATGAAAAAGATCTGAGGAAAATTTTTCACACCGAGGTGTTATTTCGTGTATCGAGAACTCGTATGACGGCACCAAATTAAATCAACTGAATTCTGACGGAGTGTAACGCGCTATAAATATATATTACGCGACACTTGACACACACATACATACACGCGTACCGGAATAATGCGGCGCTTTATCGTTTTACATGGAAATCGTGAAAGTTCGCCGTACCATCACACAGACAACACATCCAACGGGTCGGAGCCGTAAGATCGCATTATAGCTTGCTGAATCTCTCTCGAGTGCTCGGTGGACCGTTGGTTTTCGCAATTCCGCGCGATAATTTGCAAAGGATTGAAAAGCCGACGATGCGTGCGCGCTCGCTCGCTCGCGCCGTTAAAAACCATTGAAAGCATCGAGACCATTGAAACGTGATCCCTGCCGGCTGAGAGGCAGGCAGCATGCAAAGCCGACAGCTGCAGGAGTGCTCTCCGTAGCAGGTATGATGTAGGCGAAATTATGGCACCGATATGCGCGCGCGTGCACTTGCACGTACATACACGCGCGAGCAATGCGTATATCCCCTCTGCGCTACGTGCGCGTAACGCGAGGCCAACGTCGTCGCACGTGCGCATGAAAAATCGCGCTTCGCCGCTCGCGGAAGGGCAAATCCGCTCTCGCCTGGCCGGCGGAGACCGGCGCGCAATTTCGCATTGTTGCCGCGCGCTAAACGCGCGAAAAAGTAAAATAAACGCCGGCGATGTATCAACGCCCACCGTCGCCGCGCGATAAAGGTGGGCTGATTATACGGGTCGTTCCAGAGGCGACGGCCGCGACGAACGCGCGCGAGAGAAGGGACACGAGCGTTGGTTATTGTTTCGCGCGTCGAAAGTAAGTTGCGCGCAGCGCATTTCCGGGATATTTTTTTCCCCGCGTCCGTTTCGATGAATCAGAAACAAATAGGAGCGACGACGAACGGCCGGTTGTCTCGGTGCACCGAGGCTTCAGCGATTATTCATTATCGCGGATGAACGGCAGGATCGGAGAGACATCAGCTGTGTCATAGCGTAACACGAGATCGCAAGATGACGCAAAGTTAATGATGCTGCAAGCATCGACATCACCGATATATCGTCAATTACAATGTAGAACTGACGCTCACGCTTGCGCACTCGTGAACGCTCTGCATGCGTGGATCACTATTCTCGCCGTCTGACACATGAAATTCTAAGAAAGAGTTTATATGAATACTCATAAAAAGAATCTACGCGTCCAAAATAAAATTTATAATCAAATTATAACTCGATTAATGCCGAGGAGAAAATAAACGAGAGAAGATCAGTTTTCATATTTTTACGTTATAATACTAATTAGACATGTAAAGTTTCTTATTTCTCCCGTGATAATTCTCCCAAGATAATTGGAAAGCACGCGATGTCTCACGCGAAAAGTCTCTATTCAGTCTATTCTTGTCTCCTATACATGTAAAATCGACAAAGATGATATCAAAGTGAAGAGTTCCTCCGCTCGTTCCAGTTTCTTAGCCGCTCCATAATCTTATCGGTTGCACAAAAGATAATGTATATATTAACGTCGCGAGGCGTATCAATTTTTGAAATTAAATTCGTTCAGCTCCGAATCTCCGCGATTTACGTGTCCCACTTCAGCGGCGCAGCGCGCCGCGTCACCGCTCGGCGTGCTCGTGGAGGCAATATAGATGCGCACGCGCTCATGTGCGTAGCTCCCGCTCATCTGCACTTATCAGTTAACACATTCCTTAATTAAACGAGGCAGTCGCCCCGACGTTAGGGAAAACGAGTAACGAGGCAGCGACGAGCGGGAGCTCGGCCCGTTTGTGTGCGTGCAGCGTGCACGCGCGCGCGCGCACGTATATGCAGTGTAATTGCACGGCTGTATAATTATTGAGTGCCATCCGCGCGTGAACACGTTTTCACAAAATGTTTTCAACGACGTAAGTAATTTTAAGGGGATCGTCACGCTTGAAGGATAAAAAAAAATACAATTTTTTTTTCTAAAGCCTCGCATTAATAGGTATGATATAGGGAGCGAACTATGTGGTTGACACGTTCGACACCGCGCCCCGCATATGGAACGACGGCTCGATTCCTGCGACCGAAATCCCACGTGCGTGACACGTAGAACCGTCAAATACACAATATTCCCACTCAAAAATAGACAGTAATAATCAAGTCACAATTCGATATCGATCGACTCTTTTCCATCTTCATCAATCGAAATTCGTAAGTCCGATAAAAGTCGTTGTATGTACACGCGAGCGTTATATTCGAGTGGAACTGAAAGGTGTTCTCTAATTCTCTTTTCTCCTCTTTCCATAATGTAACATTTAGCAAAATTAAAAGAAGTGTCGTTTTTTTTTTCTTCATTTTATGAGCAGTTGTTAAGTGTGTGACACCCTGCGCTTCATGCAGAATCTGCACGTTAGCCGTCTGGCGCTTAAACATTGTTTGCGAAGTAGTTACGTCTGCTACATATAATATCGAGAAGTTGGCCAAACTCACCGAACTTTCCACACAATGCGTGACTTTAGCGTGTATGCGACTACAATCGACATTTTACTCGGCTCTCTCCTCGCAGTCGAGCGCAATCTGGAACAATAACAGCATCCCGCTGCGCTACTTAATCGGTACAAAGAAAGAACCTCCGATAAAAATCGACGTAATGACGTTGGCCAATTACTTGGCGATTTTGCCGATATCAGGCCACGATGCGGCAGAGGTTGAATTGCGTACGCAGAGTTCGCGTAACTAGCGCTCAAATATACCTACTTTATCTCATAATAACCCATTTTACGTGCGGGAAAGAAATGCTTTTCGATAAAAATGTAACTCTTTTTATATTTGCATTTGTTTCGAGCGGTAGTTGTTATTTCTGCCAAAGCGACGGAACCGCAAGTTTTAATAAAAACACGTGACCGCCGTGTTTCTGCATGGAAAACTGCTGAAGCACGTGCTCCGCTCTTTCCCGTTTTTCTCATAGGCAAGTCATTAAATCCGCGAGCAGAAGCGAAATTGCAATAAACCGAATTCCTCCTCGCCTTAATTAGTCGGCCAGCTGGAAAGTTTCAGAAAGGCTCTCGTCGCGACTATACTTCAAAACTTCCAGACTGTACATCGTCAGATATTCCTCGTCGCTTTACACCTCGGTAAAAAATTTTTCCGTGACGTGTGCGTCGTGGACTTTCATTTTTTTGTTTGTACAAGACGACCGGCCGATGCGACGGCCGGGAAGAGAGGATTTGTCGGCACGCGGGATAACGAATCATCTCGCAGGGACTCGATCTTTATGGGCCTATTACAGGGATAGGCCTTGAACACGTGTTCCCCGAGCTACGGAGATCAGTGCGCGCGAGAGCGGCTCCCTTTGTCTTTCCCGCTCCACGAGGAAAGGATTCCGCGCTACACTCCACGTAATCGGTCGAACATATTTCAAACGCGGTGACGCAATCGGTTACCTGGCGGCAGACGATCGAGCGCGAACATCCACCAAATTCACCTTTAACCCCTCGAATTCGATTCTGAAGAGTAGGCATTCTCGAGATTGAAATGGCGAGCTCTCACTGGAATTCTTTCAGTGTTATTCAACTGTGTGTGTATTTCGAACCGTGGATTTTTCGGTTTTCGAAGCGCGAAAGTGACAACGTTGTAATGCTAACTCTTTTGAGCGAACGCTTCCTTTTTTTCTTATCAATTCTATCGACTTTTCTCTCTCTCTCTCTTTATATATATGTATGTATGCAATACACATTGTGCATCCATTCCATCTATCTACTCCATGCATTATCGTGTAATTTTTTTCTCAGTACAGAAGAACATGGCGCATAGAAGCTCGGAGCGCATTCTTCCTTTTATTTCTCTTATCACGATATATAAAATCGTTATCGCCCTTCATATTCTTTTCGTTTCTATTATCATCGGCGCGTATCGGGCACCGGCATAGTTATTAACGTTCGAAAGCGCGGCCATTTCTTCGCCCGCGGGCAGTGCAAACACAAATGATATTTGCATCTGCTGAATAATCATCAGTATTGGTTTATGAATACTAAGAATTTCGCGTATATATCAAGGGTCGCGATTCCGAGCGGCATCGGTCTATCGCGTTTGCGCTCGCACCCGCTCTCGTTGACGCCAATGATCGATCATTCCGTCGAACAAGTGGATACGTCTCTCTACGATTCTGTGGAGAATGGAAGAGAGAATGATAAAGGAAATGGAGGAACGAGGAAGAGAAAGGACGGGAGGGGAGAACGAGGGGAACAGGACGAGGGAAGGGAGCGAAAGAAGGCAGCGGGCTGATTTATGGGCGATGGCGCTGCGAGGCGTTTTCGCTGCGTAACTTCCGCCAATTTCGTTTCGTCTTGCCACGGCAGGGGAGCTCGGTTTCCGGTTTCTAACCGAATAGCCAACTGCGACTCGCCGTGCTATTATTGCCCCAATATGCGGTGTTGTTGCCAATGCTTCCTTGTGAAATATTCCGTAACGAAGTATCGAAACGATAGCGAGTCAATGTAGGATCAAGATACGATCTGCCTCCGATTTTCGAATGAGATTGTCAGTGATTTCACAAAAGTTATAACAATTATAGATATTTTCGCGTGTGTTCAATCTCAGTCGACAGATATCGTGGAACGATTTGGGATAATTAAATAATAATTTATGATAACTTAATTTATATGTGAATGGTAGAAAAAGATAGGAGATTTCGTCAATGTTTAAAAACGTCTTTACAGCTTTTAATAAAATATGTTTCTTATATATTTTATGAAAAAAGTGAAATAGTAGCAGAATAAAGTAATTAACAGTTACGCATTTAAACGTTGATTGTTACGCTCCTTTTACAAGCGGGAAGTTTGAAATCTCTCTTTGCAATTCGAATCTGTTAAAAAGTAAACAAATATTCAGTTATATGAAAAATTTCGTAAAAACGAATTTCAATCGTCTCTATTGTTATTGACATTTTTTGTTATCTCTATCTACGACCGGCTCGCGTTGGTCTTTTGTTTGCTAGCTGACTTTTTAATCTTCGTGCCTCTTTCGATACTTCAAAAATCTCTATTTTTCCCATCGACAGCGCGATTGTTACCGTCGATGAATCACTAGTCGAACGCAGCGAGAACTTAACGAGCGAGGATTACCGCAGAAAAGGGAATCGTAACAGAGCAAAATCTAGGCCGTGCGACTCTGAGAACTGGAACGTGCGTGCAGGTGCGAAACCTCACGGGGCTCGAGGGACCGAGAAGGAGAGACGCGTATTTCCCTTCTCGAAACCGCCTCTCTCGTTACACCTGGACGACTGAATTTAAACCGTAAGACGTTACGATCTCCACGTTAAGTACGACCGTTTTCCATCACCGGCGGCAGCGCTGTGTATCCCAGAATCGTGATCGTCACTTTTAAAAGAAGAGGGAACGCAGGATAGAACAACTAGTTTTACACGGCAACAGAGCGCGATCACGATAACCATGTAATAGCATTTTCAGCTGCATTGATAATTTGATTTATGTAATTTATGGGAAGTAAAACGACGCATTTAGTATCGCATAACTACTTTTATCGTTGAACGTTACTAATTACTTTCTCTGCCTGTCGAGCGTATTGGCATCGGCGTCGGCGTGGATATATTTTCTTATAAGTGGAAAAAATGTCTCGCATAGGTCAACGCAACGGTTTTTAGAGTCCATTATTTTTTATTACGAGCAGGTTAATCTTCGTTTCAGAGCGAAACGAACTTGCTCGAGGAAAATGCTCGTACATCGATTATATATTGCGACAGGTATAAACGCGCTGCGTCGCGGTGCTTCGCGAAAATTGTCGATTAAAACTTTGAGGTCGGCCATTAGCCTTCACCCACATTACTCAATCGTAACCATTGCGCGATTGCGTCAACTGTTCTCCGCGGTCGGTTCGTCGCGACTACGTGACGTATCGAAGGTGTTGCTCGTGGAATTAATTCATGCATTAATTATCATGAGTACTTAAGTCCCTTGTTCCTCCGATATACATCATATACGACGACGCATATATTATTCCGCGCGATCGCTACCGCGCGAACTGCATTTTCAAGCGGTGCTGCGTTTTCATATGCAGAGCGTCTGGGGCAAGAAAAGGAAGAATACAGAGTCATAGTTGTAAATTTTGCAGAGACGGATAATAAAAAAGAAGTTGCAGCTTCAGAAAAAAAGTGAATATAAAGTCCGCGACTGAACATAGTGTATGGTACATTTGATAAACAGGAAAGATATTCGTTTCTGATAACTTTTGATTATTTTGTTTCTTCTGAAATTTACATTAATTTAAATTGTATTTGCCATTTTTGCCGTATTCTTTTTTTTTTTTCGAGGTTTCATTATCTCTCACACATTTACGCTATTGTTTTTTTAATCATTTAAATTAAATATTGTGATAATTAGAGGAATATGCATTTTTCGGTATTAACATGAGATAAAGCGATAACGGTAGCAATGACGGGACCGTATTATAACATTTCCGCTAACACGAATCGCCGGTATATATGCATTCAGAATAGAATATTATACAATATGGAAAAGATTTTCGTAATACTTTTTGCATAATTCTACTCTAGCCAACAACGAAAAGCTTTTTAACGAAATCTCGAAAATACTGATGAACCATTATTACATTAATGCATCGAGAAAAGAGATACGTGGCCAGTGCTGGACATTGCATTAGAGATGTTTCGCGTGGAATAAAATTGCGCGCATTAACATGACTGTTTAACTACATCGGTAATGACAGCCAATGCGACAAAGAGAAAAGCGGTGGGCATTGCCGTTACATAATTAAAGGAACGGAGTATTTCGTGGAAATGTATTGTGGTTGTGGTATTGTATGCGTGCGTGTCCGTGCGCGCGCACGCGGGAAACTTTCAGTCGCAATTAGCCGGATCTCGTAATTGATATCAGGCAATTCGATATTCTCACTCGGATCGGAAAAATCGTGCCGAACAACGATATCCTTTCCCGTATTAATTCTTATCGTTATTACGAATTATCCAATTATTAATTGTTCTGATAATTCAATGTTTACATGCTCCCCAGACGTACGTGAACACGTGTTACATGTGTTAACTTTGTCGCGAGTCATCATTTTCATTTTTAAAACTTCATTTACAAAACATAATTATCGCATTTCTTTACATCGATATTTATTTTGCAATTTTGATGAGACGCATATAATCTGAATCGCCCGTGAATCGTCAGCTGATTTTAAACAATTAATTCGGACGACGCGCAACGTTATTCCGTCATATTTAAGCTCAATTTGTAAAAATTTAATTTTTTTCCCCGCTGCGTGGAAGCTATCTCGAAATTTTTATTAAATGAAGCCCGCCTAGAACGCAGACTCGCTGAAAATCGCTGTCGTTGAAAATTTGACGGAGGCGCGCGGTGGATCGTGCCTCGGGCCAAAAGATTTTTCGAAAATGCATCAAAGTCAGCGCATGTGGAATCTCTGGATGACGAAAATGCGAAGTGCACGGGACTGAAGAAATCACGCTCTCGCACGTCAAATCGTGGATCGAAATTGCCACTCTCGGGGAAGACACTGACCTAGATACCGGCGTACATGGGGAAGGTCGTATGTAAACATATGTGTGTATACGTCGGACCTATATACACACATATATATATATGTATATATATATATGTATATAGATCGACATGTCTGTACGTACATACTCTCGAGTGAATAATACTCGGGCCGGCGCGTGCACGCGCACACACGCGCGCAACTGCGGGTGGCGTATAAAATAGAGGTTTACGTTATTTTCTTCTCCCGCTCACGAGAGCTCGCGTGTGCGTCGCGCCCGTTTATGTGCACGCCGGTAATGGCAATGTACGCGCACGTTGTGCAATACGTATCGCGAAATGTTTGCCACGTTGATTAACCGCGCGATAGGGACCTTTGAACAGAAGCGAAATTAAATTTGGCCGCACGCTCGTGGGCAAAGAGGTATAACAATGAATGTCATCGTATCTTTAGTAAAAAAAAAAAAGAGAGTGATTGAAGTACGAATATATCGGTATTGTTCCATCGAAAGTGCAAGAAAGCAAATGGGGAAAAGAATGTTGCGCGATGATTACTTCGATATGAATAGAATTCTGCGATTATTTTTAGGATTAATGTAATAGTGTAAGTTATCTGACGTGAAATATGTTACTATCAACAGTGTTTCCCAATGTGCTTGAAATTTTGCGTTATTATTACTTTTTAATTACGCCACAAAATTCGAAAATAATCGAGGAGAGCATCCTCTCGCGCAGCGATAAGGATAAAGTTGTCTGACGTATTTTATATTTACGCTCGTGTGTAAGTATTTACATAGCGGCGACGTCGTACATGCGCGTTTACATGTGTGCGTCAGCGCGTAAAAAACGCAGTGCTTGTGAATGAAACTGTAGTAGTGACGGGTGCACATACGTGCGTACGTAAAGTTATATCGATGACTCAGTCAGTCCCGCTGACTCTCGTTACAACTCGCGCAATTTACAGGCACTTTCTCAAGAGATCGTTGAACTCCATCGAGCACTGTCTCTTTCCGAGATTTTTTTTTTTCGTTGACCGTCGTTAAGATAGATCAATATAGAAGTTAATGTCTATTGTAATTAGCGTGTAGCGATTTTTTTGAAAACCTACGAAACTGAAACAAACTTGACGTGATTGAGAAATGATGATTTGGAAAAGAAACTTATAACAGAAATATGGACGTATTTATCTTAGCACATATGCTACGTATCACGACGTGTGTTATCCCCTTTAAAGTGTAATAATCAGAAATATGAGACTTGAAATACGTGCTTCTGCATTGATCAATCGAGGACATAATAATTGCATTTTACATTCAGTATATATATATATTCAAGAATAGATTCGTGGTTTTTCATTTTGGGCATAACAATTGTACATGAATAAATGAACGGTGGGCAAGATGTACCATGATGGCCACGATAATCAATGGCTGTGGTTGATGGTATTCTACTGTCTATATCAACAGTTAACAGCGGCAAAATGGCCATTTCGTGTTGCCCGCTCGTCGTTGCGTGCCGATCTATAATTTAACAAAATGCACCGCTAGAAATGATCGATAGTCGAAAATAATTATTATTCCACACTTACACTCGCAAATAGACGCACGGGTTATGTAATTGTGTTCCGCTTTGATGAGCATCGACGAGGCGCGTAAAGGCGTGTTCTTAATTACAGAGCCGAGTGATAGAAAGTTGTGTAATATCTTTTTCTCTCTTTCTCTTATTGTCGGTCATGTCTTATCGCGCGTCACGTCTCTTTCCGTTTGAGATAAAATGAAGCAAATTGTATTGTCGGATCTACGACCGCAACAACGCGATAATGAAATCGGTATAATTTACAATTCATACTTTATAATTCCGTTTTACGAGGCACAAAAGTGAACGGTAAAAGATTAATATGCTGACGCTTTGCGTCGCGGTATTGCCAATAAAAGTTATTGTTATTGCGAACGATGCCGCTAATTTAAATATCCGTGCGCGCGGGCACGCGTGTTATGTGCGTTATGTGTGCATGTGTATATATATATATATATATATATATATATGTGTGTGTGTGTGTGTGTGTGTGTGTGTGTCAATCGCGCGCGCGCGATTGACGTTTGGATGACGGACGTCACGTTATTCATGAATTATGGATACAATTGAAGCGCTTGATATCGCTGAAACGTTGCGGTGCGGCTTTTCCGCGTTCATACATTGGGGGGAGGGGAGGCGCCTTTCCGCGCTCGATTGTGCTAGGTCGAGGCTTTTTGGCCGTTATCAACGCCGGCAGATAAGAGCCTTCCTCGTTAATTAATGAATTAATGCTCTGGCAGATAAAATCGGCCGAGGTCGGGCAAGCCATTGAGTCCCGGACTCTTTAATCCGCGTCACCGAGGGCAAATCGCCTTCCACGTGATGAAAAAAACTAAAGGTCGTGTCAGGGTGCACGTAATTAATTGCACAACAGATTATTGATTATTCGCGGACGTGTCGAGAAAGTTGAAGCGCGTGAACGATATAAGATAGCGGCAAACTCTTGCCGCTAATGACATGGTTTTTCTCAAAGATTTCTTTTTCTGCGATCGGGAGAGAGAGATAGTACGGTTTATATTTGTTTATAGGCTATAGTTAAAGATTACTTAATTTTTCTGCTTGAAGATAGACATGTATTCGGATTATGTAAAGAAAACAATGTTGGCTATGATATTTCGCGCTGTCATGGATTCTATAATTGTAGATTTTTCATTATTATTATATTATAGATTACATATAAATGTGTAATAAATTTTTATAGCTCTACAGTTTTTTATTGCTTTTAACGTCAGATGTATTCTTCATTACTTTGCACCTTATCGATAAGCGACCCGAAGGAAAGAACTTTGGCAGGAAGTAAATGTAGCCGGGAATGTGAAGTTCGCGAGATTGCGAGGTATATTTCTTGCTCGAGTTTGTAGAGAATGCTATCCTACTCACATAATAATGTTACGAGGGTACATCGTCTTGCCGTCTCCAGGTCTGATTGTGAGTGGTAATTTGGTTTATGGGGCAACATTTGGATTGTATCCAGAACACGGTTAGTGGACTCTCCGTACTTCACAGGAGACCTATTTTCTCCGGTGGACTTGTTGAGCGATATCAATGTTAATACATGCGCATTTTAAAGGAAACTCCTTTAGACGTGCGAGAGCTACATATTTTTTAATCTTGCTATTCGTCTATTTGGTCTTTTCACGATGTAAGTATGTGAGAAATACTATCATTAATCATGTCATGGTATCTTAATTATAGATTTGCGCGTGTAAAAAAAATTAGAGAGTCCGACAAGAATGTTAAACTACTCATATACAAGATTAATACTTAATGAATGCTAACAATCTGTATACGCTACTCGTAGTTTGTTCCATAAAAATAGACTTCATATTACGCCGCAAGCATAGAAATACTACATGCGGATGACGGGACATTGCATGTCGGTTTCGCAAGTGGCTCGTAAAAATCCAAAGTGCCGGGCGTTTAAAGGGACTTAGCCTGTGTATCGCTTGCCGCATTGGAGAACCAGTGCTTGCCGCCATATACGATTGTCTCGGTTAGATACACACATTTGCGATATCCATCGTATCGATCATAATTTCTGTCGAAACACGGAGTGGATGCGCGAGCGAATAGCGACTTCGCAACGGCGAGGCAGGCAACGCTAACATTGACTCGGCATTCATGCATTAGCGTACGCCAATGTAAACGCTTTGCTACATTCATGTGTTTCCTTTCCCGCGGCAAACGCGATCGATGGCAAATATTACTTTGGTCAATTCCAGCCGGCAGTCTATTTACTTGTTTGTGGTATCACTTTGCTGCGCCGATAGGGAAAAGTCGAGAGAGCGAGAGAGAAATAGACTGGCGGACGGGGGGATAGAAGGGAAGGGGGGGGAGGGTGGCTGCGAATACCGATACGGATATGATTCCACGGTTTATATGCACGATGCGCTTTCGTGCATCGACTAGCGCACGCGTAGTTACGAATACCAGATTCAGCCACTTATCTCCTCCAACGAACCTTTCGGCCAGTTAACTGTTTCGATATGTACGTGTAATGATGATGAATGATTTGGAATTAGTCTCAATTTCGGACTGCTCTGAATTATGACTGTCGTTATGGAGCTATGGAGTTGGGAGTGTTTTCATTTATATTTCATCACTAGCAAACACTGTTAGTCTACTATTTACAAGTAGAAATGTAAAACGATGTTTTCGAGATGATAATTTTATTTATTAACATAATTGGATGGCAATTATGTTGACTTAGACATGGCAATACAAAAGTCATAAATACAAAGTCTTTTTAACAAGTTTGGTCTTGTATGAGAGATTACGCTCTTCTCAATAGAGAGTAGCAATGCTTTTAATTAACTCTTTGAATAATTTGAATATATCGCTTTTTCATTAATAAATATCTCTATGAAAAAGATTTCTAGAAGTAATAAAATCTAATCACTAAATCTATGAACATTAATTAATTTGATAATAATTTGCATTGTTATATAATGTAAAGAGAGCTCTTTTCTAATTGCCAGTTTTCCAAAGTTTGGAAAACGCGTTTGGAATCGCTGCGGTTGCATCTCGATAAAGTCAATTCACAAACATGGACTACGCGTGAATTTTAGAAATTGGAGTGACTCGCTGCAGAATCGGGAAGTTTGTTTTATCATCGTCGATTCGATCGGAACATTTATGCCTGGATGCGCAATAATGAAACAATCGTTCACGATTCGAGAAAACGCACGCCGATGAGATATTCCCTGGTGATCGCGCGCGCGTTCGCATCTTAATAATCCCCATTCGACCGTTTGATATAAGAACATCTTAGGTTGTTGTGCGTTATTAACGACGCAATGTGGTTCTGTGTTTCAGGTGCGATGGAGTCTCGCGGAGCCGGCTTCTACTATGAGTTGAGGCTTCGTAATTAATCGTGAGTATCTCTGTATACATGTATGCGCGTACCCGGCGAACGAGTGCCGCGCGTTATAACGAGAGAGTGCTGCGAAATGATCGTTAAACGATGCCCGGTACGCACGTATCCTGAATATGTAATGTCCTCCAAATTGCGAATTTAATATCGCGGGTTTTATTGCCTCGCGCGCTCTCTCGGCTTCCTCCATCCCGTAATTTACGTTCGACAATTACGATCATATTAATCGCGGCGCTCTCGCGGCTCATTAATCGCGTCTTCTTCCCACCGCGAGACGGTAGAAAGTTGAATGGCCTGCGGCGATTTTTCGTAAGCGTATACGCACGAGCGTTTTCGATGCCCGATCCTTTTCGCTGTGTAATGACCGGTAAGTGCGTCGAGAATACGGGCCACATTAATATTTTACTATCGGGTCTTCTTCTATTTTTACATAGCGAGCGGTATGTAGGAACTTTATATATCATGTGTCATGTCCAACTTTTTTTTAAACGTCTCATAAAGTAGCCTTCCTTTGAACTTCCGATACAATTATAGAACACTATAGAAAATACATCAAACACGTGTTATGACAGAGAGAAAAAGAGGGGGGGGGGGCAGAAAGAGATAATACAAATTCCATTCAATTATTTTTTTATGGAGCACTCTTTATGCTCTTTAAGTTTATAAAACAAATGAAAAGTTTTAAATTATTGTTTTTTCTATACGGATTATATTATATACGATATAGCATTACATTTCTACTGACGATTTCATTATTATCGAATGAAAATCTTTAATGATTATTTAGCGATATATCGAGCATTTCGTGGAATTTATTCGAAGCTCGCGCAGTCCGATCAGATCCGCATTTATTCAGTGAATAAAGTGCTGTTTGAGCGTTAATATGACTTCATTCCGCAATCGATTCGAATTCGATTCGGGCTACGAATGGAGGCAGAGGCGGCGGCGGTGGCGGCGATTTCCACCGTGGGCGTCGCGGCATTCTCGAAAGGGATTACGGGTGCGCTCGGCCCGGCGCATTTCTTCGTATCGATCGCCGTCGCGAGTACTCCCACATAATTCGCTTATTACAGCTTCCGCGTATCTCCGCGTTTTCCCCACGGCATAGCCGAGTTCGCGGAAAAAGCATGTGCGCTCGGTCGGGAGGAACACCTACTCGCTGCGTTCGTGCAATCTCTCGCTCGCTCTCGCGCACGCCACGTTTCTCGTTTCTCGCTACGCGCCACGAGCATCGCCGCTATAATTGCAGCCGATGCGACGTATGTACGCTAGCATGACGCCCGGTCGCCCCGTTGCGTTACGCGCGCGCTCTCGTATTGGTGCATCACGGATGTGCATGTGCATCTGCGCGTGTATTCGGCGGACGCGTGGGGAAGTCCCCGTTAACGGCGCTGTAGCGCGTTCGTGCAACCGTTGTATTCGCGCCGCTTCGACAGAGACAGACCGAAGGAGGGAGAGAAAGAGAGAGAGAGAGAGAGAGAGAGAGAGAGAGAGAGAGAGAGAGAGAGAGAGAGAGAAAGGGGCACTGGTGTGCCCAACAGAGAAAGGGAGAGAAATATCGGCGGCCGTTCGAAAAAGAGAGAGACTGAGAGAGCGAGAGCGACACACGGAGTAGTCGAGGGATGGTTTTGCTCTGCTGGCTCTGTATTGATTGCTGTGCTGCTTCTCCACCTCCACCATCTCTTGCGACGATCTCTCTCTCTCGCTTTCTGTCTCTCTTTCTCTCCTTTCCTCTCCTCTCTACTCACTCCTGTTCCGCGATCCCTGCCGCCCGCACACCAACGTGGCCGCCCGTAATGTCGGTTCGCTCTCTGCGAAACCATCAAGATCCGAGGTCCTCGTTGCGCCACGTATCTCTTCCCTCGAAACGCCCCGACGAGAGAAGAGTCCGCCTGTAATTGACGCAGATAGGAGTGCCATCTGCTACGGCACGGGGAGAGAACGGGGACGCGCGTAATGTCCGCCGTTCTCGGCGACGTGTTCCATGTAAGGATTCATTGAATGGGAAACTAAGCCTGGCCGCGTCAGAGCGAGCGAGCGAGCCACTCTTCGTGACGCCGCCGCGGCTCGCGTGCTCCGCGTTCTGCGTCTCGGCTCGTCGCTCGCCCGCGCTAACGAAACGAGTCGAGGACATTGTCACATCTTATCGAATCTGTTTACCGAATTTATCGAGCGATCTCGATAAACGTGCCCTCGTCAAATCTGAAATTTCGCCGTTCACATCTCGCAGCGATCTCCTTGTACGTTGCAATTACAACAATGCAATTATTTTATCGAGGGTATTAGGATATCGCACTATTACGTTTGTATACGTCAACCTGCAATTTTATGCATTAGGATTTTAATACGTCTCCCTTTTATTATTTCACCATCTCCCCTGCGAGCTTTTTCAAACGAAAATTCCAGTTTGTCAAATATTATTATATTCACGTACATCTGGTTTCATTACGGCAATTAACCGGGAGAGCGATGGACTTGTTGTAAATTGGCGTTCTATTTAAATTCGTTAATTACTGTTACGACATAACGATGATACGCTCGCTTCAGGATGAAACATTCATGTTGCAAGGTCCGCCTGTGGCTGTATGTTTTTCTTTCGAGCACGGGGGAATAGAATCGGGTATAATTAACGTATATGCGCAAGTATTATCTGATGCAGCACGGTGACATCGATGCAACGCTCGTAATTATGTCTCCGGCGTTGTCGTGAATGCAGAATGGGTTTGCGTAAAAATGTTAAGCCAAAGTTTTGCGGTGCACAATCGACGGCGGGAAAAAGATGGTGTGCCGGCGCAGTAACCATACTTGGTTTCGCTTCGAAGAACACGACTATCGCATAATTTCACGCATTTTTCTGTCTCTGTGCTAAAATAGGAAAACATTAGACGCAGATATCACATCTCGTCGTACATTATTAATAAGAACGAACATGCGAATATGTCATTAAGCTGCATTAGCAGTCAGGATGCTAGAACTTTGTATTCTTGTACTAATGATACCGAGTGCTCGTTTTTTTTCTGAATGTTTTCTGAAAAATTAGAATTTTCGGGTATTTCTTCTGAACGAACTGATTTATCTCGATTTAAGTCGATACGAGATATTCATGGATTAATAAGACCGAGTTATCCGGAAAGCGGAAAGCAGAGGCAGCACAAGAATAAACGCAATAAGTCGAAGTCGAACGCGCATTGTCGGCGCAAGGGCGTCGCATTTCGCGAACAAACGGCGTGTTTCTTCCTCGTCACCGGGCTCCTTTCTCTACCACGACAACTCTGGAACGACCGTGTTCCAGCCTGGCACCCGAGCTTTTCCCGGCCGAAGGAAAGGAGCGTAATACCGGTCGAGAAATCGATGGTCGTCCGTGTCTTCCTTTTGCTCTCGGTTCGCCGCCCCCGCCGCGTTCCCTTGCCTTAAGGCGTCCACCTCTCTCCTCGCGCGCGCACCCTTCTCGCCCTCGTTCCTCGCCCTTCTCTTCCTCTCGCCAATTTACGAGCATCTCGAAGTGTGCCCGCCTAGCTGAAAACCGGGTGGCGTCGCGGACTCGCCCGGATATTCCGGATACCGTGCGGATGACGACGACGTCGAATCGCGAATAAGTGTCTTTACGATGCCTCGATATTGTTCGCGTCGCGACATTTTATTTTCGTTACACAAATATTATTTCATATTACGATAATTTGACTCCGATAATTCAAAACTAGATAATGTTATCCAGTGACGTTAGTGAGATTTAAATTTTCTGTTTATAAATTGAGGATCGATATCTGGTTAGCTATAATAGAAAAACATTATTTGAAAGAAATATATGAGTGAAAAATACTACTACGCACATTTTTATTATTATATATGTATATGTATAATAATAAATGAAATTTTTATTAATTTGTTATAATAGAGAATGATTTTTCTGATAGTAAATTTCTTCAATTATCAGGTGTGATAAATGCAAAAAGTTGAATATGGTATGCTCGTGAAGGAGTAATGGAAAAAAAAATATCTGTATGCTCAGTTATAAACATTCCTATGCGTGCGAATTGTGCGTGATGTATACAGGAAAGAAACTCTTCCGAAGAAATCGGTAGACGAGTCGTTGCCGCAGCAGTAATTGCGAGCTCGGTCATACCATGTTATTCAGCGCGCCCGGGAGACGCGTCTAATTATATGTTCCTCGAATGTAGGTGATAATTTTGACCGCGGATTCTGATATCTCAGCACCACGCGCACGCTATAAAATTTCAAGAAATGATCGAAAATTATTGAAGCTGCGTGGAAAGGAACATTCGCGAAAATAAAGTATTTGATTTAATTGTACAACACTCTCTCTTTCTTTATGCCATTAAAAGTTTTAATATCGTTCGTATAATGAACTTGAATAAAGCTCAAACTGTAATCATACCTCGAATTTTCAATTTTATTTAATTAATACGTCTATTGTGTTTAAAAATAGAATAATTGCGATTAAACTGCGGCTTTATTATTAAAGCTGAAGCAATTTTAACTAGAAATTGAACGACAGGGAAATTTGTTAATATTAGAAAATCGATATTACTTTAACGAGCTACTATCGTGACATTTCTGTTTTGAAAATTCGAAATATAAATTCCATTCTGAAAAAAGGCATGTTATCGGTACTCGAAAGTCTCGAAGTATTGCTGCCTCTTTTCCGCGAATTGATGCTGATTGATTTTAAAAGTTACTTAATATTGAGCTATCGAGCTTTTCGTAACTTTTTAAAAACTAAAGCAAAACAATTAGTTTTAGAAGCAAAAAAATAGCAAAAAATTAGTAAATAATTTTCATACCTTATCCGTTATAATAATTTGGCTCAGATAGCTTAATAATATACAGGTAAGAACAGGGAGCAAAATATTGAAAAATAATGTACAAGCTTTCAACGGAAGCAGTAGTCATTAAAGTACCAATTTTGATATTTGAGATAATTGAAGATATTCTAATAATTATACGAAACTCGGAATTTTCGTTAATTAGAGCCTACGACTTTTCGCTTTTAGCTAGAGCCAGCCAGCAAAGGAGGAGTATTAGTAGTAGTAGCAATAGTAGAAGATATTGAAAGGACGCTGTCACAGTTATTCGGAGGATAATTTCCGGCGACAAAGGGCTTCTACGCGGCTTCTTTTGTCAATTACAAACGAGAGGCTTCGCACGACATCACCATTCACGAATTTGAAAGCTCAGTAAAAGCCATTGTAAGAGTTCCTTTCTGTCAACTGCTTGCAATGCAAAATAATCGCGCAAATTCCACGAATATTGAAATATTATCGTGATAACTGCTCGCTACAATGCCGCATGCATAAAGACCTTGTATATCTTAAATTCAATTTTTCCGAAGTGAATCATTATAAATGAATACCTGTTTATTGAGCAATTATTTTTGGTATTTCTAAACTGTAAAAACAATATTTTTATCATAATATTCTGAATAATTTTATAAATAATTAAAAAATTTAAAATTCATATAATGCACCTATTACATTTTTGTACATATTTTGTAGATTTCTCTTTACATAAGAAACTTAATTTTAAATAAAAATGACGAAAAATTATATCTACTGTATTGATTTTGAAGATGGTGGATTAAAAAGATAGCGTAGGTAAGAATGTAATGGAGAACATGATTTAAGATTATCATATATTTAATTATAGATAAATCTGTTTTTAACGATTAAATATCCACATATCTTAAATGTCTAGATTTAATTATGAAAGAGGCAGATTAAATATAAAAGAGGCATTTTACGATGATCCTCTTAGAGGGTGGCTTATAAAAGTAAAAGGAAGCCAATGAGGAAAAAGATACGCGAAAAATGTAGACACACGCGTTAGAAATATCTCTGAAATATTTAAATCGGATTATCTCGCTTTCTTTCTTTCGCCTTAGCCATGTCACTCAATACTAAGTGCTTCTTTTATCCGTCTTCATCCATTAGATTAACGAGAATAAAGACGCGGAATTATTTATACGTTACTTTCGCCATCATTCAGCGGATCGATCACGCGACCCTAGAAATCCTGGATGCTTTGCGAGGCTCTCCAATAAGACTGTGAACCGATAAGAACGAGGGACCAACTTGAATCAATACGTCGCCGATAACGATCGCGTGACAACTCATAGCACGAAATGAAAGCTATTGTGTATACCAGACCACCATTTTTCCTATCTGCTTTATTCCGGTTGTGATAATATGATAATATGCGAGGGGGGGGGGGGAGAATAGGAAGTGAGTATGCATTAGAATTTTTCTTTATCGTCGCAGTGAATAATACATCCCGCCGGTAGATAATTGATTACGCGTCGGTCGATTGGTCGCGCGTATAAATTTTAACGAAAACAGCTTGATCCTTTTATGAATTTCGACGTGTTGTAGAATACGTTCTTCGCATCAGCGATCATGGTCATACACTCTTTTCAGTATGAAAATTCCATTTTCAATAGAATCGGGGATTAATTCATCGTGCACGGATTCCTTCGCGATTTGAAAAAAATGCATTCCGTTCGCGTGAATAGCGACGGAAAATGCATCGGGACTGGCTCGCTCGCGGTGTTCACGGCCGTATTTAAGAACTAACGAGTTAATAACGGTAAGTAAATGCCATTTCAGCATTCCGTTCGAACTGAGAATCCGTTTATCGCTGAACGATGCACTCGCGCTTTCTGAAATGACGCTCTTCAAAGACAGAAAATGCGCGAGAAGGAGAAACAGAGAAAGAGAGAGAGAGATAATTCCACGCATAGGCGTACGCTTGACATAAAAGCATCCGCCGTATCAGTACGGATATCAGCGAGACGCATATAGCAAAAGCTTGGATTCCAGGAAAAACCCGATAGATACGAGAGATGAAAAATCATCTCGCTCGAGGATTAATTAACGTAATCGCGGCGGCGTTAATCTCGCCTTGCCTCGCAGACTCGTGCATATGATAATTACGCTGGCCGTATGATAATAGCGACGGCGGTGCCGCCGCCGCCGCCGGTGCATCGTCTAGCCTAGCATCAGCCTAACCTAACTCAACGTTGTAACGATGTATATTTATACAACAGCTGGGCGGCGGAGGGAGGGGAGTGCGCCAGTCAGCTGATTGAAGCGCTGGAGGGGAAAAGATGGAGGGGAGAACGACCTTTATTTAAAGCGCCGCTGGAGGAAGCCTTTCTTCGACTGGTAAACAGTCGTCGAATGCAAATGCGTGCGAGCTGCGCTCGTGTGTGTATGTGTATATGCGCGAGTGTGCGTATGTATGTACACTTGGGATATATATATAAAAGACTGTTTCTTTGCATTGTCGAGAAATATTTCCACGAAAAAGGCGTTTTCCACGGTGATCCGTTTATCGATCGCACTTTATCGACCGTTTGGGTAGACCTACCCATTTCATCTATCACTGACCGACTAACTGGATGGATCTATTTGTTTTGCATTATGCCTTTCTTCTGTGACTTACTTTTAATTAGTTTGAAGAAATAATACTGAGAGAAATTGTGAGAGAAAGAAAAAAAAAGGAATCTTCAAGGACAATGCGAATCACGAAAATTATGCGATGCTTAGCGCGTAAGTTAGTCAATGCGTAACTTGCGCGGTTGGCAAAGTGTTAATTGCTGCAATTAGGTGGAGGGACTTGGAGTATCTCCGATCTTAGGCGACGATGCGGTTCCGTATTGTAGGCTGTTATTTGTACAGGAAATTATGTAGGAAATAAATATATTCTTTTAGCTCGATGTTTTCAAGTAATACGATTATTTAAGAAAAATTTGATTATTGTCTATGATTATAAATTAGGATCGCACACGATGTGAAGTTACGGTTTAATGGAAAGGGTAATTGAGAATTTAATCGAGGATTTTATTTTAGTTTTCTGAATTTGTATAGTTAAACCTCAATATACAATTTAAATTTAATTAAATTAATAACATGTTTTATCAAGAGTTACAACATTGTTGCGAACCTGTTAAATAATACAGTCTATAAATGCACTAATGAAAAAGTGAAAAATGTCACTCAAAAATTTTATTAAATCTCGGAAACCATATATTTATTAAGTAAACAAGCATTTTTAATCCTTTCGGCTATAGAACCGATAAAGCGCGTTCTCGTCTGTCTCTTTCTCTCTCTCGTTTTTCTTCCTTCGTAATAATCTCCCGCGTCGCCGAGGCTGCACGCCTCGCCAAAAATTTCGCGCACCGAAATCTCGATGCACCGACTGCGCTGCAACTTCGTCGTAAATATCGCGCGCGGCGCGAAACCTGTTCCGTCTCCTCCCCCTCGTCGGACTTTTCGAGATAAAGAACGGCGAGGTGCGGAGTCCTTGGCGCGGCGGCGGCGTCGCGTCGGTGCGGACTCGCGCGTTGCGCGTGAGAACCAACTTCTGTAACGAAACCATGGATGTGCAATGTTTCAGGGGACTGGCATGGAGAAGGAGAACTCCGCATCGGGCGGGGGCGGTGGAGGCGGCGGAGGTGGCGGAGCTGAAGCAGCGGCGGCGACTCCGGGCGCCACCTCCACCTCCGAGAAACTCCAGGCGGACCAGGCCAATCCGTTGCTCGATCCTACTGCACTCTTCGGCGGTAAGTCATTTTCACTCGTCCCGCTGCCTCCTTTTTATTTCGGGATTCTCTCTTTTCCGCTCTCGTTCCGACCGTAAAACTATGCGCGGGCGCGCCGCGTCGCGATAAGCGGCATCGTTATGCGAAACGGCGAAGGTAGATTGGCCGGGGGGGGGGGGACAAGTCCGATAATAGGAGAACGCTCTCCGCGCTCTAATGGTCGGGAATTTCTTCCAGCTTCTATAGTTCTATCTGTAAAATATCCTACATCTATATTGCAATCGGTTATCTTGCGACATAACTCCGTCTGATAGTTAATTACAGGCGGAGAGAAGAGCGTAGAAGAAAAAAAAAATAGCATAGCGTCGGGGATAACAGATTCGGAAGGAACGAACCTCACGTACGCGCGGACGGATGGACAATGCGAGTGACTTTTGTATCGGCGGCACAACAATGGCATTTGTTCATTAACTAATGATCTCGTTTGCATCTCGTAACAAGTCCTTCCGCTTCGTTCCCGAAGCCAATGATACCCTGCTTTGTTTTTCTAATTTAACCGGCGCCCAGTCGCGGCAGCGCGCACCGGTTTTTATTTGATCCCGCGTGATCGTATGCGATATTGTTTAGATAAAACGTGCAAATATTTTCCATGTAACGGACGGCTTGCGGATGCGCGTGTTCGGTATTTCGAGGGGGTATATGCGCGAGTTCCGACGGCATATTTGTCGGCGTGAGTTATGGTGCTTGTCCAGGAGGAAGTTTACTCCTGGCGATTCCGATTTCGGTCGCCGAAGCACGTTTCCGCGACGAGTCGGCTTCGCATGATCGGATCGTGAGTACATAAACCGACAAATTGAAAGGTGCAACGAGAAATTTAAAAAGTAAAAGCGACAAGCTTTTTTCCTCCCGCAGATGCATACACATCTTTGATGTTCTTTCTCAAGTTGTAATCGAAACTTTACGTGAGTCATATTCTATATTTATTTTCTTTTTCTGAAAATTTACATCCCGATGTTGACATTCTCTCTTGTTTTCTTTTATCAATTTATCTTTCTTTAATCAAAACATTACAACTACATTTTTCACATTTTCACTATTTAATTTAGATATATTCTATTTTTTCAACTAATGGAAGAATAGGGATGATAAGGCTCGTCGCATGAATAAGTTCTCTAACGAAATGGAGGATCAAGTAAGATATATATTATATTTTATGGTCTACGATTATTCTCCCTGTGTGAGCGTATATGCCGCACCGTTACGACGCCGTTGCACTTGCCGTGGATTTACAGGGTCGTTCGAAAGCCGGACGCGTGATGCAAAGCGGGCCCCAATACGCTCTCGCGCGTCAACGCGATATATATCAGTGCCGCCTTAACGAGCGAAGGGTCTCCTTTCTCTCCCCTCCGCCCCGGTCCGAAATCAATTAGTCCCGCGCGCGCACATCCTACCCAGCCTTTCTCTCCTTCCAAGGTTATCGAGGCTCCTTCCGTCGATCCTCGGTCGCTTCCTCGCGACAAAGGAGAGAACTCGTGCTCCTCGCCCAGACTCGTTTCGAGCGTCGTTTCTAGATACATTGCCCTAAACTTTCTCACCCTCGCCCAAGTGCGAGCCGTATTTAAGTGTGAGAAATGGAATCGGTTGACAAATTGAGAACTCTCAATGGTTCTTTATAAAAGTTATTTAATCTTGAATTTTCAACGTCAGCTGTAGGAATGCTTATCATACATATATATATATTTTTTTTATTTCCTCTCGTTGGCACATGGAAAGAACAGTTTCTGCTAAAATTTAACTAAATAGAGATCTGAAAATAATTATGTTGGGCCATCTGAATAATTATACTGGACGCTCGAGTGTGTTTGCTGGAATGTCAAAACTTTTTGCAGCATTACAGTCATGCTCGAGCATTCTGTATAATTATTTCGATAATTCAACGTAATTATTTTCAGATTTGTATCTAGTCTAATTTTTTATCACAATTTTCTCTCCGTGAATTACATCTCTTTTTTTTAGCTACTTTCAAAACGTTTCTCAATTAGAATTGCAAACTATCCTGTATACTTTCTATACAAAAATATACAAATCGAAGGAAGGAAGGTGATAATGCTGCGAATTAAGAATTCAGTTGTAAAATGAGTTTCTCCTTGCATAGATGATAACAGATAGTAATCGCATCGTAACTTATATAACGATACACGTGAATATAAAACTAATTTACGTTATGATTTATGAAAGGATACACATTTATTTGTCTGACAAGTCACGTGCGCTTTCCACATTCTAAGAATGAAACAATCGACCGTTAATGCAGCCGGGGATGCATTCTGCGCTCCTCATTTCTCGACTCGTCTCGATTTCATCCCGAAAGGCTCTCTCGGTTCCTCGCTAGGCAGGAGGATCTCCGTCGCTCTCGACGAAGACGGGACCTCGTCGTTTATTTCGTCCCTTCACCTTCGACCCACCTCTTCGTATTTCCTGAACCGCCATCGAGCCGCGCTCTCCCCTCGTCCTTCGGGCGGGATCTCTCTTTCTCTCACTCCCTTTCCCTCTCCCAAGTTGCCCTCTGCTGCGTTTTCTGTCTTCCTCTCCCCTTGCTCCGCGCTAGCCGAGTTTCCTGTCCATCGCTGTCATCCGTCTCCGTCTTGGCCGGCGACTTTTTTCGTCCACGCCATCTCGCTCGATCCTCCGGCGCGTCGCTTTTTCTCCTTTCTCACTCCAGGTCCGTAGGGCTTTGGGGACGCAAGAACGAACGAACGAACGAGCGAGCGAGCGAACGGTCGGTTGGACGGACGGACGAACGAACGGACGGACAGACGGACGCAACTGGCGAGGTTTTCTCTCTCTCTCTCCTCTCTCTTTCTCATCGTTCTCTCGCTCTCGAGCGGTCGGTCGCCGCTCGTTCGTTCGTTCGTTGGTTCGTTCGCTTGCTCGCTCGCTCAGTCGCTCGGCCACCCTCTTCGTCTCCCTCGCTCTTCGCCGGTTCTGTATATTTATTGATTGCCACCTCACCTCGCCTACCACGGGCAGACCGAGGTCTGCGGCAGTTTCCCCACCCCTCTCGCGCGTTCCTCGTTTCCCTCGTCCCTGCCTCATTCTGCAGCAACAGCAACAGCAGCATCGTGCGCTACGAGAAGCCTCTGTCCCTCTTTCTTGCTCTCTTTTCGCGCTATCGCGCTCTCTTCGCTTCCTCTCCACCCCTTTCTTTCTCGCTCTTTCTTTTGGCTATCTCTCGTTTGCGCCCGTCGACTCACACTACGTCCTGTTTCATTCGAAGCTTCATTCGCCTTCTCTTTCACGTCCTACCTTTATCCGCGTCTCTCTCTCTCTCTCTTTCTCTCTCTCGCTCTCTCTATCCGCAACCCCGTGGTGCTTTTACCTCCTACGCTCGATACAAACTCGTTGGACGCGGCAGAGTTTTCGTTTGAAGCTACCATCCGGGGCTTACGATATATATCCACATCCACATTGCCGCCGTCGCCGTCGCCACTTCCTCGTCTTGACGTCGACGTCGACCTCTCGGCATCGTTAATATCTCGAGGGCGGAGAACTCGCGGCGGTATCAGCACTACGGCGAGAGTACACCGTGAGATGAGAAGATGCCGTCATTTAAGCAAAGGAGGGAAACGGAAAGATCTATGCGGGCAAACGATACTTCGCTGTACTGCAGTTTCTCTCCTCTGTCTCTGTTATCTCCACTTCCCTTGATTCCCTTTCTGTGATAATCGCAAGGAATACACACACGTGCGCATATATTCTCTCTCTCTCTCTCTCTCTCTCTCTCTCTCTCTCTCTCTCTCTCTCTCTCTCTCTCTTATGCGCCAAATTAGTCGTGACAATCTACGTGAAGAACTTTGCGTACGAATGATAATGTTACTAAAGAGTTCGATGATCAAATAAATAACGTTTTTCGCGAAAGTCTTTGATGGAGAATTTCACAAAGTGTTATATTCACATTATGCAACGTTAATAACACCGCGGTTATTCGGATGTTATTTTTTTTTTTCATTTCTTCATCGGCAACACTTTGACTTTTCGCTTATCGGGGTCTTTATCGCGCTCGTTTGTCTCTCGCGCATGCATCATCGTTAGCCTGTGTCGTACGTCGCAAATAAAACGCTGTCATTCGTGGGAAATAAAAGACGAAGAATCGAGCGCAGGAAAAAATTACTGTCTCTCTCTTCCTTCTTTCTCTCCATCCCTCCGCCTCGTTCGTTCTTTGTGTTCCTGTTGCGTTCTCTGTCTCTCGCCCTTTCTCCCTCTTCCCTCCCTCCTCTTCTTTCTCTCTCTCGTCGCTCGTTTGCGATTCCATTGCTCTGTGACCCTTCGCGACCTGACGGTTTTACCACCCACACCCGACACGAACACCGCCGGGCGAGCCATGGTCTCCTCTTAAAGCTCGTTTGTTGTCGAGCTCATCGTGCCGCCATGCGCACCGGCGAGCTCGATCGAAGACGCGAACGGAGACGCGATTAAAACGTGAGTGACGCAATAAATCCCGGTGAAACATTTCCAGTATTTTCTATGCGGACTCGACGCGAAAAAATGTTCCTTATTCCAGATTCGAGTATTAGCTCTTGCCAGTTTCTTCTCCGAATTGTACGCCGCATGTGAAAATGAAATATCGCTATCTCTCGGACTCGCGGAAATTTCTGATGATAATATCGTGCGCTTAACATGGGATACGAATTTTATTTTGCCAAAAGTACGATCGAATGCAATTGATGCAAATGCGAGGTGGAAATTGGACTTTTAATTTAGCATGAAATGCGCCGTAAAAATACGCGCTACGGATTCGTATTTTTATCGTGTACTCAATGTTAAATAATCCATTCAACGTATTAAGCATTGTAATAATTTACGCCATTGATACAACAATCCAATAAAAATGGGGAAATGCTCAAATTGTTTCTAATTTTAATCTCTTTGAGAGGAAAAAAGAGAGATTTGCGTTTATCAACAGCTTTATTTAATTTGGGACAATCATTTTACGTTAAAAAAAAAAAAAAAGGAAAGACCGAGTAGTTACAGCTATTATAGCAGCATCTACATAAATTGCGCGTTATTTGCATAGATTATATCTAGAAAGATCATTTGCATAGTTTATGCGTACGGTATAAACTATTGTCGTTTACGCGTGCACACGTGGCCGGTACGAGAGAATGCGTAAATGCGAGTACATACTTTAACTCGGCAACAAATGACGTCCCTCCCGTTTATACGTGCGCGAGAGCGATAGTATGTCGGACTCACACGTGGCCGCCGGTTATGTACGAATCAGGGGTGTAACTATCATGCAGCGTGAACAAATAAAATTGTGGGAATCTACGAATACATTTAACACTGGTATCATTTCTTTAACGTGCAAAATATGCACAAAAAATAAAATTTTTTTGTAACTTTAATTATTAATAGCCGATTTTTGGGGATTATTTGGGGATTATTTGGGGATTATTATTATTTAAAATCAATATTTATATCGACGCTTATTTATATCGATATTAATGTTTTATATGATTTCATAATAATTTTAAGTTTGACATGATTTCATAATAATGTTAATTAATTCAATATTAGAGTACAAAATCGGCATTTTAACGTCAGTACGGACTGACCCATAATTTATGATTTATTATCTTTTGTTAAAAGCAGATATTGAGTTCAGTAATTCAGTGTTGTCTATCATAAATTCTTTTGATTGATTACATATTTTAATTAAATACAATGCGTGCTTACGTAAATTGCTCGTACACATACAAACACATACTTTCATGTATATTCTTACGTGATATTGCCTCTATTAATTCTAATTCTGCAGATTCAATATATTTTTATATTTTTTATATAGTCTACTAATGCATATATGAATTAATAAAAAGGATTCATGTGCAATAACGCAAGAAATCTAGTTACACCACTGATACGACGCGCGCTCATCGCTCTCTCGTTTCCATTCGCATAACGCTCGCGCAGCTTGATAAATGCGTTTATCGTGCTTCGAATTCGTATATACACGCGGCTCTCGAGGCGATGAGAAAAAAAAAACGACCGCGAGAGAGAGCACAGAGGGAGAGGAGAAACTACGGGAGACACACACGGACGAAGGGATGCTCGACGTGTGTTACTCTCGTTCCCTGAGACGCATCCAGCCGAGAAATACAAAAATGTCAATCGACTTGCAAGAATATACGTTCTCCCGCGTGCCTTCCCCGTTTCACCACCTCTTAAAACGTTAAGTCAGTGAATTATGTAAGCGTAAATTTCTTTCGTGGGATTGCCTCGGCGGGAATATTCCGCGTGCCATGACCACCTAGCAGTGCGCTGCACAATGTACTTCAGCTTCAGCTGGACTTTGAACCGCCGATATCTTTCGATGTATATGCTCGTGATACCTTCTTTGCCAAACGATCTTATATCTCGAGAGAACGGGAGATGACGGGATGGACATTACGTGAGAATGACGACGTTGTGTGCCTCTGTCTTTTCACGTCGGAGACAAGTGCAAATATTCACAGCGTAGGTAGATGCTGGAAAGAATCGCGGAGGTAATACTGATTTTTGCATTTGCCATTTTCTTTTAACTTTAAAAGTCGTAGAGTGATTGTTCTTTGTTCCAATTGTTCTTGCCATTCGAAATTGCAAATAACACAGCAGCGTTAATAGATTCGACAGATAATATCCTGTTCATTCTCATTCTCATCTATTGTACATAGCGTTCAAGTTCACGTTAGGCAAATTGAATTAAATTAAGGAGATAATTCCTCCGTTTCTGCACGCAATTGATTCGCGACATCGTTGAAAGCAGCACAGATGATGTTGATTAAAGAGATTTAGAGCAACAGCTGTTCGAAATATATTTCACTGTTGGAGCTAAGTTGTTTGAAGCTAAAAAGTTTGTGGAAACGAAACTTTGTACATAGAATAATTTATTTCCAACCTTGCTACATATATATATATATATATATATATATATATATATATATATATATATATATATATATATATGTATATGTATATCTAAATGTAATCAGATATACAACACAGCTATAGTAATACTCTAGCTTTTTAAAGACTCAATGAATGTCTCAAAAAAGGAAGAAAGAAAAGAAAAAGAGAGGAGGAAATCCACTTATTACCTTCTTCGACCCAGTAAACGACCCTTAACCTATCAATTATTAATCTATTTACGTAACATAATATCGTTTGCGTATCGTAGCTGTTAACCGGTTATGCTTACGCACGTGGCTAATTCTACCGGGTGTCGGGAAACTATACTTAAACTTCAATACATATTTCCATAGTTAAACAATAGCGAGTTTACAGAATATTAATTGCGAGCAATCAAAACGCAGCGAGAGATGAACACTTTACTTTAGTTTGCTGATGCACAATTCACGTACGAGATATCATCTCGTGTGTTATCCTGCATATCTTTTCCGTTCGCAGCGTGAGCTGCGCACGAATCGCCGGGTAATCTATTTTCTTCTCCAATTTCGTCCGGTCTGTCCACCTGCTGTTTCTCCCGGCCGTACTTTTTCCCGACCTAACCATCCGTCGATGAATCGATAACCCCGCGGACCTCCTAACAGCAATTTCGTCAAGTTTACGTCACGGCTAATAAACTTACGCGTTCGGCTTACCCGGTTATATCCGAAGAAGGAAATACGCGACCTACGAGAGTTAACGCGATTAGGTGGCACAGAAACGAGTTGAGCCTGAGGGCCACCTTAATACCGGCCGCTCCATCCACTAGGATGATCCGAGTTTAAATTCCACAAGATTTTATGTATGCGTCACGCGAAAGATCTTTAATATTTAACGGGACAGTATTTGTATGTATATGACATTCTGTTTATTAAGTTTTTAATAACTGCGTTAAGTGTTTAATAACTAATTAAAAGTTACAAAATTGCGGAAAAAAGTAATATGAATTTTATGAGGGACTTGCTTGTTTTAAAATATAAATATAAGATGATAATAAAAATATCTCCGAGTCTGAATCTTGCAAGTAATTTAAGAGTTTTCTAGTGAAACATTTTAGTTTTACTTAGCTACAAATGATTAAAAATAATCTAATAAATTATTCTTTTGTACAGAATCATTTATTAGATTTTTTTAAATTATCGGTAGCTAGTAAAACTTAAATATTTTAAATCTGTTATCTCGTTAAATGAAGGTGCATATTATAATTTGGATTTACAATTGATTTGAATATAATGTTTGAAAATATAACTATTCTTTTAAGAAATGACCCTTTTTCCATCGTCGCGTCGTGCAATCAGCTGTTTGACGCTTAAACGTCGATCGTGCGTCGTTGAACGCGGTCGATTCGATTCGACGTGAATACGACGAATCTCGGCAATCCCATCGCGATGCATTCGCGCGATTCTGGTAAACGGGCAGCAGTCGGCAAGATTGCCGTTGCCGCTCCTCGCGTCCCGTAAACGAAATTAAACGGATTTGGAGGCGAGCCAGCCATCGTGTCGTCGTCGTTCGTCGTTATCTACTCCCGTCCCGACATTCCGATCTCTCGATCGATCATCCGCCGGCCTCCCTTCGTCACACAAAGAGCCCTGGAGGACGGCGGTGGAATCGTCGCCCCCTCGATCGGGATTGGACGGTTATGACCCGAAATAATGACGAGGCCGCGTCGCGAAGCGGTGGAAAGAGAACGAGCGGACGAAAGCGACCCCGGGCTTTCCTCGTATCGACTTTGTATTAGGTCGAACGCAGTAATTGCGGTTTTTTTTACGAACGTCAAAGCGGACTCGCTCCGGACTCTTTCCGAAGGGGTGGAGGGAGATGGCTCGGGCGATGTGGATTTTAATATGTTTGATGTCGCCCGACTGTTCGTCGTAACTTGTTACCGCCGGCCAATGGACGGAAAATGCGTTTCGCCTCGCGGTAAATTATATTATACGAGTTATAGTTACGCGCTAGTTATAAACATTGGTACGGCAAGTACGTGTAACGCGATACGTTAACAAACTCGCGCGCGCGCGAGGCAACGCGGTGGCGAGGAATTTACGCGAAGTGGAGAGAGCGGCCCGAGATCCCGGATGACTTCGGAAATAATAATCCGCCGCGCGGTGAAGTTGTAAAATCGCAATTTTCACATCCGGCACAAACGTGATTATTGTAACGCACGACGTCAGAGAGTTGGCCGCCGCGCAAGGTCTCGTTAAATATTTTTTATTAATTTTTGAGCGCCGCGTGTCCGAGCGGGCTGTTTCAAAGCCGTAATTGGGGACGGGGACCGGTTTATTAAGACCTCGTTCGGCAAAGCGGAACGCTTTGCTCGTGACGCGCGAAATAATGCACTACTAGAGGCGCGATATTTTGTGCCGCATGTTTGCGGGTGAAAACTCGTTACGCGCGCTCCGAGTGGATAAATTATACTACATCTTGCTTAATGAGCTAACCAATATTGAATCCAATAGTGTCTTCATATTTCGCTTAAAACGCTTCGAATCGATTCTATTTCATTAATTTTAATTTATTTGATATAAACAAATCGGATGTTTAAGTATATTAACGTTCGAAAAATTACGCTTTATTTTTCACGGTTTATTTTGCATACTAAAATTCTCTGTCCGATGAAAACTCGAGTTACGTGCTGCATCGAATTATTTTATTACTGGTGTAAACTTTGTGAATCTTTTTTATTATATACATATATGTATATTAATTATTACAGATTAGCTTCGTTTCTATGTGTATATGTTTCTATCCTCATAAGCAAGAGCGGGAAGAGTCACGTTGCAAAAGAATAATTTATCTGCGTCATAAGTAGGTACATTGAATGTTGTATGTACATATATATATATATATATAGATATATATATCGAGGAAGAAGGAATATGAGACAACCGTCGAGATTCCGAGTGAATTTATTCCACTCGCGCACAGATGCCGACAATAGTTTATTTTATAAGAACAGTATTTCCGCGCGAGTTTGCGACTTATAACCCTTTGCTTTCCCAGCCGTGAATTACACACCTGGAACACGATTCCAACATCTGCTAGCAGAGAGATTTATGATCTATAAATCGCATGATTTTTTTTTTCAATCGTATTCGATTTGACGCAGCGCGAATAATGGGCGAGTTTAATCGAAAAACAACGATGCGACGTTCGGCAAATCCGAGGTCAATATTGATGTGGCATGGAAAGAATTTTAATATTAATTTTCCGAAATGACTTTTACCGAATGATTTGATTAAGTATGTCATATTTTTTTAAGTTAAATGTCATTTTATGATTCGTTGTCCTTTATAATTATTATATTTATTGGAGAGTTTTAATATATCCTTTTTTAATCATGTAATTATTTTCTTATCTATATATCATAGTGAGGAGGATAATTGCATAGTTGCAATTTTGTAAATTGTAACAGTCACATTGTTTGCTTTCATTACAATCAATTATTAACTATTAAAATCTTGTTTCGTTTTAGCTTTATTTGGCCTTTGACTCTTTAACTTTGTTTTTAGATGTAATGAATCTTTCTTCTTAATAGTTGATGATATCAATCAATGATAATAGATATTTCGCATTATAATTGTTTTTTTAACATAAATATATCTTTTAATTTTCAACACTAATAATGCCAAGTTGATTCAACTGAATAATTAAAATGATAAACATGTCTCCTTGCTGAGAGATTTCAAGGCAAATATTTCGCGTTGTCTACACACAGTATATCTAATTGTTACTCCTATCACGCACGTATTCGCGGCAGCGACACGGACTGATTTTCGTGGAAGTTGCTCGGTCGTCGTGTCGTCTTTCCAGACCGTAAGATCTGCGTCGTTACGCGACGCGCCGTTGGTCCGGGCTATTTTCTTCCTGGCACGTTCCTGTCGTCGGGGCCTGTGCACCGAAAAAATTCCAGCCGTATATTCTGCGTCCCGAAAATAGCGACGAGAAGTTACGTTACGCTGTTCCGCGATGGTCGGGAGTAGCGCTTGGCCATTTTCAGTTCCGACGACGCCGCGCCGCGAGAAAATTACGGGCGAGTAAATGCGCGTGTTTTCTACGCGTTGCGCCTTTACCGCGGAAAATCGTGCGATCGTTAACGTCGATCAAGGGAATTAGCGTCGTAAAATGATCGTGGGGAACTCGATAGTGCGTCCAGCTGCGAGTGATTTCGCGTACGTATGTACATATATCTATGTGAGGAAATTATCAGCTAATTAAATCTATTTGATTACCAAAGTAATGTCGATTCCGTAATCCTCTTTTAAGATTTTAAAAAACAACTATCCGGGTCGCTCGAATTTCTGTACAAGATCATATCCACCAAAATTCTTTTTTTTTTCCTCCCAAAACGATTCGCGATCGACCCCACCGCTAATTTAAAAGCAACGTACATTCGGTGCATTTTATTTTGAAGTTACACCAAGGAAGATTACCGACTTCTCGGTAACGAAGCAGAATCCAAGAATCGCGTTAATTTCTTCCGCATCGGCAGACCTCATCTTGTTCTCTTTTTTTTCCTCTCCCCCCCCCCCCTCTTCGTTTCGCTCTCTCAGTTCTTGCTCGTTTTCGCCGCGCGCGAGCAAGCGCCGAAAGTATCGGATGTACGCAGGTCTGGCCGCTTCTCCGGAGCGAGTAAGGGCCACCACTCGTAATCCTCGGTCCCTTCCCACCGGTCGGTTGCCGCGCGCGCTCATCAGCCCCGCGTATATCTATAATACGCACGTCGCTCGCCCCGTCTTCTCCACCTCGCCCTAAACCCCAGGCCCGGCTCCGACCCCTCCCCACTGGCCGGAGCACCGATCGATTTAATAACACGGCCATTTTCCCGGCTCACGGACCGAACGAACACGCTCTCCTCTCCCGAGCGACCGAGATGCTGGTTGCAGCGTGACCGCGCTCTCATCTCGTTTCATCTCGCTTAAGCCCGCGGCGCACGGAGCGTGTTTCGCTGCCGCGTCGGAATTCTCCCGTTGTGCGTGCGTGCATACCCTGCCGCATGTCGAGATACGCTCCTCGCAGACCGTCCTGAACGATGACGAGAGAGCGACGGCGCGGTTGAAATTCGCGAACCGCTGCATGCAACGAAGATCGAATCCAATCTTCTTGCATTACTTGCGCTAAATCGCTATCGCTTAATTGTCGCTATTATCTGAATAGTATCCTGAACGATTAACGCTTTATGACAGTAATTACGAGTCGACCGATCAGTTGCTAATCTAAACGAATAATTAAAATAATAGGTTTTTTTTTTAGAGATTCATTTGGAATTTATTAGGATCTAACGTGAAACTCGCGAACACCAATTGGAAGCTAAAACATATTTAATGTGACTTTTCCGAGTAAAGAGAATTCTATTCTCGGCCAATTTATTACTATCGTTATGTCCTTCTCGCCTTGTTTCTCTAAACTTGCCTAAAGTTGAAGCTAAACCGGCTCTCCACATACTCATCGGGCTTCGATAATTTTACTGCATGCCTGGCCACTCGCGAATGCAAGCGGGAAAGGATTAAAAATGCGCCACGTCTCCAGCTTTAGCTTCGCTTATTATAAACGACGCACGACAGCGCTAGCCGTCGCGCTGCGGTTTTATTAGAAGCGGTCGGAACGTGGACGTTTTGGAGGCGAGCAATTCCGATTTAAGCCGCGGGATGTCAACGATCTACCGGTCGGACATTCTCGCCGGCTTGGATTGGCAGGGGCTAAATTTACTATGGCATCCGATATATCCGCGGATAAACGTACTGCCAGGACCATACATTTAAATTATATCTCAGCGTATTAACTATCGATTGTCCATCCCACTCCGCTTCCGGCTACGGCGGATCGGTAGGTAGTCCTCCATTAAAATAAAATGTTAATTACGCTATGTTAATCGCTCATACATAATACAATACACTACCGCAAAACAATGAAGTCTCTGAAAGCTACCAAATAATTTCTTGTACTAATTGATTTTTTGTTGACTTCAATTTTTCTCTCTCGCAAAACACGTGTCGTTCTGATTCATCGACTCCCGGATGTGAAAGAAGACAAATGCACCGCGTTTCCACTTGGTAGCGTTGCCTTGAAACTCGCGAGCCAAGTGACGACAGGACGAAACGCGCAAAAGTCGTCGGGACTCGAGAAAAGTTTCCTAATGCAGTCCGCCGTGTCTTTCTAGCATTTTACAAAATGGCTCTTCGTTCTCATATCGGGAAAGATGCATCGTGTTCTCCGCTCCGAAATACAAAGTCGCTTAAATCGGCGATTTGAATGATACAGCGGATGATGCAATAGAGAATTAGCCCGATACAGAAATATTATACAAAAATATTTTTTGTACGATAATCAATCTCTAAAAAAAATACGAGATGCGTATCACGCGTATCTGTGCAGATATCAATTTCAAGACTGGAAAAGGCAGGTCAAAGTGACCTCGATATTCGCAAGCGATTTGCATCGGTCAGGGAGGGAAAAAAAAAACCCCTCGAGTGCTCGGACTGCTCTCTCGAAGGCTCTCGAGCCCGTCGATTAGCGGAGGTGGCGAGAGGGAGAACAATATGTCTGTGCACGTGGGGGGTGAGAAAGAGAGTCCTTCATTAGCGCGGCACGAAAAACAGGAAATTAGCGTCGCGACGCGTCTCGTCGCGTCGCATCCGAACGAACGTGGACGGCGGCGGCGACGGTGACGTGTGCCAACCGGACGGACGGCGATGACCCCACCACGCGCGGATCCTCTCTTTCGTTCTCTCTCTCGTCCGCCGCCACCGCCGACGTCGTCGTCCGCGTCATCCCGCGCCGCGCGCTCCTCCGCGATCCTCCCCTTCCATTCGCTCGCTCGCTCGTACGAATGCTTAATCACAAATCGATAGACGTGACGCATCGCCGCGGCCTCTGAGATACGTCGACTTGCCGCCGGCTTCGGCTTATCTGCATTTCCGACCGCTTCGTTCGCGCGTGACTGGCGGCGGATTAGGGACCACGAAGACGGGCGATCACAATCGCTCTCCCCGGGACTCCCTCGCCTCCTCGCTCGTTTCACCTTCGCGGCCATGCGCCGCGTTCCGCTCGTCTCCTCTCGGCGGCCAGTTAATTAACGTTAAATTCAACGTACGCGTTTGATTTAATTTGCTAACACGCGAGAGAGAACGAGAGCGCGGGCTCGCGCGTTTCGACATCTCACGGATGTGTGACGTATTCGGAATCTTCCCTGCTGATGAGGGTGACGTAAGGCGTGTGTAAAATCTCGGGGAATGCTGTCGGCAGACAGCAGCCCGATTGCTCCGTTTCGCTCGCTGGTAGCGCTGCTGTGGAACTGCGGATGCTGGTACCGGATGACACCATGGCGGCGCCGTAATGGGAAGGAGACGTTGCCCGCGAGCCAAGTGCAGTGCAATTACGTTCGGGGATAATGGTTCGTATTCGCGCTCGCGTACCGTTAACGTTCGATGTGCGAATCCCGCATTGCTTCTGTCGCTTCGGCATAATTACGCGCGTCGCGCCTAACCCGCGGAGAGAGAGAGAGAGAGAGAGAGAGAGAGAGAAAATTCTCTCATCGAGTCTCCTCTTGAGCGCGACTTATTCTGGGAGAGCTCCCTCCAGTTGTATTTACTTTACAAGTATCGAGAGATATCTACTTCTGAACTGGCGATCCTCGCAACGTTGTCCGATATGTTCTTATCTCGAAGTAGCGTCTTAGACGCATTACAAGCTCTTTCCGTGTCTTTCAAAATTAAGCTGCCACCGACATACGCGCCATTTAATTGCAGCAGAATCGACGTCGCTTCAAATGTAGCAATTATTTCTTATCGTTACTGCACGCCAATAATTATAATCTGACGAAGAAGAAGTCTCGGCGGGACTTAATGAGGGATAACGTGTAGAGATCGAACTTTATGATTTTATTTGAAAGTAACGGCTAATATTATAGATAGTAGCATAATAATAATTTAAAAGTAATATTTTGGAATTTAACTTTAAGATAATGAGTGTAAATATTTTGCAATCTTGTTTCTCGGACTCTATACGCGTCACGATAAAGTCGATGTCGAGCACGTAGCATTTGTTGCATTTAATATCGGGTCTTGCCGCTGGATTAAAGTCTTTCTCTCACGTGTAAGTCAGAGATATAAAACTTGTAATCCAACGATAACACATTTTGTATCCCTATATCTATATATGCATGTGAATATATGCATGTGAGAATATGGACTATTATCATTGAGCGTCGCTGATTCGAGAAATGTTGGGTCGGTGTATGATATGCCGATTAATTTCATGTAAATAAACCGTCGGTATTAATTATGGCAAATTACTCGCCGCGTGGCGATAATTGGTAGTCCAGAAGTATAGGCTTTACATTCGTAATAATTTGTTTAAAGCCCCGTAAGAAATAAAATACAATATCCTTATATAACGTTCTGGTGCGATTTATATATAAATAATAATAATACGATATATTGTTAGAAAATATAATTAATCCAACGCGCTAAAGCGATAGACACGATATTTACAGCACATATAATGAGATACCATGGAATCTCATGTATAGAAATCTATGATTAAATTGTAAATTATTGCAATTTAACAAGCTACAAACAAGCGCGTGCTTTGATGTATGTACATTCCAATACCGGAAAGACTTTTATCAATACAAGATGACTCGAGTGACAGGCGGCGTGTCGTCAAGTAACTAGTTTAACGTAAAAGAGCAAAGAATCTCTCGAACTCGAATCGATCGATTGATCCGATACGTTTCACATCTCGTGTTTCCTTTTCTTCTTCTCGCGAGAGAGTACATTCGCGCACGTTGCATTACGATAATCTAAACAAAGCGTTGATTTCGCCGAGGCGCCGCGCCGCGCCGTTATTACGCGGCTCGCTCGTATCGATACGGATGTAATTTCTATCCGGCGATATAGGTCACGCCACACGTGAATACGTGTTAATGTCGCCTCATGTCGGATGGAAAGGCAGGCAACGATGGGACGCGTAAGCGTTAGCGCCCGTCGCTCCTTCCCAGCGAGCGTATTTTATCGGCTGTCTTTACGAGCCCCAGCACGGCAGCGTTACATCAAGCGATATATGTATCCGAAAATGGCAGCCACGGTTGTAATGTGTTAGCCGATCGTCCGGTTGTTCGAATAATGGATTGCCATTAAAGCATCTAGATTAAAGAGGAAGGCACGATACGACTTTCCGCTCGTCGTTAAGTCATTAAGAAAGGAAAATTGTTCCGCGCGTTATATCGCAGGGTCGCCGCGGACAATCGAGGTCAGAAGCCGGCCGGTATACGAGCGAACCGTATTGTGTAGCGTCCAGGAAATTGATGGTGAATGAAATTACCAGACGGAGCTTAGTGAATTAAAAAACGTGAGGGGGGGAAGGCGGCGTGGCTATTGATTGATGCTTTTTCAAATATATCACTCGACCGCTTTCTTTCTCTCGCGGTTCTATCGGATCTATCTCCTTGGCGCATCGATAATTTTTTGGAGCCGCGCCAACTTTGGCGCTCCGCCATTTACTCGCGCCGCTTGTACGTCCCGTTGAAAAGGGCGATGAATAAGGGAGAGGGGGGGGGGAGAAAAGTTGGAATTTTTAATGTCTCGTAAAGATATCGGACGCGCTCGTTCTCGGCTTCCGACGTTTCGGACCGTTTAAAAGAGCATGGAAAATCGATGACGGATGAAACTTTGGTCCCACGTCTCTTTCTCTCTCTCATTCGCCGTATTCACGTGGCGGTGCATTGTAAACACGTGCGTATGCACGTAAACCATTATGCGGCTGCAACGGCGGCGATGGCTGCTCGCTCGGGTGAAGCAGTCGTATAAGCCGGAGTATGGAGTTCAACGACCGGTATAAATTAAAGCGGCGCTCGGATTTCAATGCCACGGCCTTGCTCAAGGCCGTCGCACTCGTAGAAAATCAACGGTACATTTGCGCCGGCATTCGTAACAATAAATTGTACGAATACGACGTGAGCGATCGAGTACAACCACCCGCAAAACTAATGCCGTAAGCTCGTAAGATGAATACTTTTTCTTACGACTTGCTTAATTTGCTCATTAAATTCAAGTTTCTACCCAAAAAAAAGTTGCTCTATTATGTCGCACATTCTTGAGTTATGGAAATTTTTTTGATCTTTTTTTACAAATTGTTTCACATAAATTGTCAAACAATTTTTACAACTATCGTAGTTAGTTTCTTTTCTCTCGGATATAAAATGTCGCGCGATAGGAAAAAATACATTTAAGATTTATATGATTGTTATTCGAATATATAGCTTGTTTAATCATTTTTTTGAAGAAATGACTTAAGTTTTAATGTCGGTAGGATATCAACAAATTCTTAGCACTCGTGCAGAATTTATTTCTATCGCGCTTGCAACGGGCACGTGCACTTAATTTCTAAAATTATAACACGCATGCATGCACGATTTACTCAATTACGTCATTTATGCACTCTTGCGTTACAGGGGGTGCTTCGTTGTCGTTATTACTAACGATGCGCGTAACGGTTAACGTGATAACGCGTTATTTGGTAGAGGTTTTAATTGCGGGATTGTTAAGGAGAGAGACCGACAGACCGGGGCTTATTTGGACGCTCTTGCGCAAGTAATTCATAAGCAAAAAATTCATAATTTGATATAGCACGTGCGCGCGCTCGTTGCGAATACATATCTACTTTCGCCTCGTTCCAAATGTACAAAATATTTCGCGAGGATGGAAATAACATTTTCGTAAAATTATTGCGACATGTTTAACAATCTCGAGCTCTTCGCAAACATTTACGGTGCATTTGTAACGAAATCATTTCCCGATGAGCGATGTATTTATTTACCGCGCGCGAGATTCACGTATTCGCCACATCCACCGACGGTCCACCGACACGATTTTTCCGCGAATGCACAAATGTATGTTCCATTGCACGATAAATAGAGCACGATAAATTAGCGTTATTACTCTAACGTGCGGCATTATCACGTAAACAAATGACATACACGTTGCTCGGGTAATTAATTAATTTACTCAAATCGCCGCGGGGAAGCCTCAATATGCAGCGTACGCTAGTGTGCTGTCGATATGAGTCTATGCAAAACAGTTGTTCGTCCACTACCAAATCAAAGGGATCACAATTGAATAGATTAACGCAGAATTAGATTGTACAAAGCACGAGTAGTCTTCGCGTTATAGCGAGTAGAGCTGGTTGAATTATTTGCAAATTGAGATTTGCGACTTAGGAAAGACTACTCATATAAAAATAAATAAATATAAATAATAAAATAAAAGCAATTTAAGTTTAAGATAAGAGGATCAAATAATTAAAAAGAGAAAAGAAAGAGAGATTAGATAGAAAGACGTTTAGAACGTTTAGTAATTAAGTAAGTGTTCATATCAATGAAACATATTATAAATAAAATTAAATTTCATACGTTTCGATAAAAACCAATTTACTAACGTAAAAATAAAGCAAATAATTTTCTACTTTGTAAAAAAGTAGAAAATCAACGGTTAGAAATCGGCGTTTTCGTTCTATTAATATCGATAGCTATATCAATCATGGAACAGACAACACTGTCATTCATATTGACTTTATTTTTGTCTCGAACATGATGCGCGATCCCCCGAGACAGCGTCATTGGCTCGGGCGTCATTCATCGACGCCCCGGGGCTTACGTAAGGGGTACGCGCCAAATTCGCGGGTTCGCACTCATTCATAACGCTCTCCTCGATTTTAATTTTAGCATACTGGCCTCGAGGCGACAGCGCAGCGTCGTCGCTCTTCGGCGGGATGCCGGGTGGTTATGGCCTGGGGACCCCCCATTTACCCTCGGCTTACGCTATTCTGGGCCGGGGGGGCTCAGCGCCTGGCTTCGGGGGCCACACACCAGCCTCGGCGCCACCCCCGTCCCCGTACCCTCACAGCAGCCTCGGTACGCTCAGCGTGGCCGCCAGTCAAGCTGCGAGTCTGGGTAAGTAAATTTTCCACCGACTCTCCCTCTCTTCATCCCCGTCCTCTCCCCTCCTTCGCGCGTCTCTCAAGTTCCATCGATTATCATGATTACACACGTTATTGAAATCAACGTCGCTTCTCTTCGGGAGCGTGCCTTTCGAAAGACTACTCTCACGATAATTTGGGATGATTGCTCGGCTAACAACACCACGTGTGTAGTAAATGTAACGACGAAATGCCATCGTATCTTCATGTACACCTGATCGAAACTGCTTTTCCAGCATATCTCTACTCGACATGATAAATTCAAATATGATTCTCAAACTGTTGTAGAGATATCAGAGATATTTGGAAGATCCGATAAATATTCATGACAATTCGATACGACACGATTTTAGTGCGATTTTCAATTCGCGTGAGAATTTAGCTTAAGTAAATATAAAAATTCCATGTTTTTCCACAGAAGCGATAATATTTTTCTACATGCACGTTCTCTCTAGTTTTCTGACGGTATATCGAAATCAAGGAGATATATTAGAGATCTTTCCTCGTCACGAGACGCATCTTGACAATTTCAGAGATTGCGAACTTATTTATCGCGAACGACAACGGCTGCTTTGTTGTATCTCTCTCATTGACTTATCCAGACCTGGAGAATCGAACGATGTTGAGCCGCGTTTTCGAGATCGAATTTTATAAACCGGGCGGATTTACCGGAGGTATCGTTCGTGTTGCAGGCATCAATCCAGCAGCCAGTGCATGGTGGACAATGGCCTCTCATCTGGCGGCGCAAGACTACCTCGCGAGGCTACAAGGAGCGACAGGACTCACAGGATTTCCGCCCGGTGCCGAGAGCCTCCTGCCACCCTATCCCGCCTCTCTACTTAATCCCCCGTCCCTCTCGTCCCACAAGTCCAGTAAGTGTAAGTAACAACGATCGACAATGTTGCATGGTGCGATGCTCGAGAAATGCTCGCCTCCGTACGCTTAATCCTCGATCGCCGAGTCCTTTCGAGATAACAACGCCGCTCTCGAAATAGCCGGACGGTATATTTTTAACCGTTTTCTCTTTTTAACCGTAAACCTGACGACATGAGACGACGATTTTCGCTTCCCGCTTTTAATTCACGGTATTTTTATATTTTTTAAATTTGCTCGAGTTATATCTACATATGGCTTTTCCCCGTCTTATCGTTATAACTATTTTCTCTTTTGCGGGCAAGGTATTTTGTGTATTTTTATGCATTTTTTAATTTATATTTAAAGTTATAATATAATTCTAAAGTTTCTCTCAAGTTTCGAGTTAAACGAGGTTACTTCTTAATGAGATGGAAACTTGAGACTCTTGAAAGTTTATGAACCTACTTCCATAACAATTGACAGTCACGGATTGAGACAACGAAGGCGAATTTTTTCGACGATAATCCGAATTAAAGGAATCGCAGGTGTAGAATTATATTTATGTTTTCACGGCCGAGCAGCTAAGTCAAGCAAAAGTCACAAGACACCAGCTAGCAGTAGTAGCTCAACGACGCCAAGTATGACGAGCAGCAGCCTGCCGGTGTCCACTCAACCAACGGTGACGTCCTCTCATCACAACACCCCGGTTAGCAGCACGCCAAATTCGCAATCGAACGTCGTCAGGTGAGAAATGATTCATTTCGTATATTAAATATACAGAGCTGCAAGATTCGTCTTATCTAACTCGCTAAAAAATTGTACTTTCACGCTATCGTTTTCCCTATCGCGACAGTTCTGCGAAGGAAGGAAGGTGAATACATCAATTCAATTAGCGATCAATCTTTCACGATTTTATGATACGATTTATAATTAGAATTGGAATGTATAAGTGTATAGGTCCTTAGTTTTTAAATCTCAATATAATTAAATAGAATTCCTGATTCGCGCTGCCTGATTATTATTACGTAGTTAATCTACTTCAATTGTCGTAAGGAAAAAGTAATTTTACCCAGCGATGTTTTCTCTAGTGATCCTAGCAGTATATTGGGAGGTGTGCGTCTACCTCCCGACACGGAGATTATCAAGTATACGTCGAGTATAGTCGGTCCGAAGGTTCCTGGGACGACGAACCGCGGCAGGAAGAAGACAATATCCTTGGACACTCCCAGCGTCAGCGTACACCCGCCGTCCGTCCCTGCCCTTAGCACCCATCAGACAAACACGACGTCAACCTCGTCGCTAATGATTGAACCGAGGAAATATAATCGCACGGGGGTACGTTCGGCTGTCGCACGTATTGGCCGCAATTCTGAAATATCTGAAGCATAAAATTGCAAAGATTACTTATTATTCTTCGTTACGACGAATATTTAAAGACTGATACTCAATTGCAAAATTAAATTTGCTTCCTTAATTTTACATTCGCTGCGAATCTAATATAATCATGCGTAACGTATCGTGTAATCATGTGCGTTTCGTCTTTTATCAGACCGACTCGAACGAGTACAGAGATTCAGTGGATCGAGTGGAGGTAATCAAACTGCCGGCTCATTCAACGAACGGCTCCGTTCTGTCGGCGCCACCGACGTATACTAGCAGCAGCAGCAGCGGTAGTAGCAATGTGAACAACAACATCAACGATTCGGACGCGCCTCTAAATCTCTCCCTGAAGCCCGCCACGACGAGCAGTAGTTCGCCGATTTCTGGTAGTCAGCCGCTCAGTCAGCTCAGTAATTTAAGCCAATCATTACTTGCCTCCGATCGAACGTGTAAGTAAAGCAACTGCGCGCGGTATTTTCAATCGTTTTAAAACCATTGTGTAAAGACGTCGCAGTGTTTTTGTTCAATGAAAAAAATTGTTCGCGAAGTAAAAGGAGAGTGAGGAACAATTTCGCAAACGTACAATACAGCTCATTTAAATCTCCATATCTTTTAAAACTATTGTCGAGAAATCAATTTTTCTGAAAAAACACGATTAAAGTAACAAGAGCTTTATGGATTATCGTAGCGAGACGAAAGCCCGGACCAAAGCCGAGAAGAGTGCCGCAGAATTCGGTGCCGGTGCCGGCGTCGCCTAGTCCCTCCTTGGCGCAGCTCTTTGCTGCCGCGGACTCGCCACAGCGGCCGAGTAGCGGCAGCGAGGAGAGCGAGAGTGCGAGCACTGCCACCCATCACAAGGACGGTAGGCCGCGAAATCTCGGCCGCGGTGTATCGAAGCCTAAGAAGAACACGGTCGCCTCGTTATTAGCTCAAAGCAGAGCTCTAGGAATTAAACCCACTCCGACTTTGGATCCAAGTGTGCCATTGTCTCACCAAGTATCGTTGCTGAGATCGAATATACTGGCGGCTCAATTGCACGCTTCCGTTGCTACTGGCCAGGACGATAAGAACCAGGTAAAGGCCAGCTGCCAGCCTCGACATGAAATACCTTTGTCTATCGTACGAGTATTAATTTTAATTATAACGTTATAATTACATTATATCTCTTAATAGAAACTTAATAGAAATTATTCTTTTATTCTAACTTCTGTAATTATCTGATTTCCATATATCTTTACGATTATCTTTTGTTAAAGTACTATCACTTGCTAACGAAGATACAGAAGAAGAAGCGACCTCGACCAATTCGTGCTTCGTGGGCGAGGAGCCATGTTCGTTTTTCTTTTTTTTTTTTTACTTATGATTTCGCACTAAAACCATTCTCCCTATATAGAAATCTTTGCAGGAGAAGATGAAAAACAAGTTACTGGAGGCCTCGGGAGAAGAGAGTAACATGGACGTGACCAGCGAGAGCGGCAGTAACACCGACGTTGTCACGGATACCGATGACGACAATATGGAAGGCACACCCAGCGCGAAAAGGAGAAAGCTTAAGCCTAGCGAAAGAGACCTTCAAATGCCGTTAGAGCGCGGTTGGAAGCGTGAAACGGTTATCAAGGGACTAGGAAAGACGGGAGTGATAAAAGGCGATGTGTCGTATTACAGCCCCTGCGGGAAAACTTTTAGGAGCAGTCCCGATCTGGTGAAGGTTGGTTGCAACTTATTACGACCGGTGATAGTTGGTATACGTTATCAAAAGTGATTCACATGAAGTTGCTGGAAGTTTGAAGTACTTTACTAAACTCTTTATCGTCGCTTTCGTTATTATCGTGATATCTATGCCGCGGTACATAATGTAATGAGGAAATAACATAATTATATCGAAATATGAATTATATCGATGAGATTTAGATTGCTCGGATTACTGGATCCTCTTTCATGAAAAAAATCTCTTTCCTATTTCAGTTTTTGGAGCATCAGAATCCAGCCGAGCTAACAACCGCCAATTTTTCGTTTTCCTCCCGCCCGCTGGTCGGAGAATTCCTGCAGCCGACGATGGGTCTAGCGGAGGCTGAATTCGTCAGACTCGGTGCTCAGGAAGTAGCGCGAAGATTGGAAGAGCTCAGAGCTGTCAGTGGTTTCAGAGACGCACGGACGAACAATCAATACGAGAGAGACAAGCTGGCTTACGCGAAGAAACTCGCGAAGGAAGAAGCGCAACGGCACAAGGAGCAAGCTAGGTAAGACATTTTATTATTGAAATATGTTAATTATTGTTTAACTTAATATATTTCTGGAAAGTATTATATGACGGTTGCTGAGTACGTAAAAAGATAGAAGAGCCAATGCGCATAAATTAATATCTGATGTTAAGATGTTACTTCATAAAATTATAGAAAGTGATGATTGCCGATAATAGTCAAATAAATTATGAAGTTTATTGAAGTGTTAATTTCGCCATGTGTTAATTTCGCCATGTGAAAACGGTTAGGTATTTATTCGCTTATGGAATTTATTACTTAATTCAAAGTTTCGCGATGGTAATGTTGATGTTTTAATTAATCATATATTTATCATTTTTCACCGTAGATTATTACGTACGCGTAACTGCAAAAGTTATTCAGTGAAAATCTAAAAGCGAATATTGCGGATCGCGGATGTTAATTCCAAATTTGAATTCTCTCGATCGTCCATAAAACTTATGACAAGTAGTTATGAGCAACCCTTTATTAATAATTTGTTTGAGCGTTTTTACCGCATGCGCTTGGAAATTACGTAAACTTAATAATACCCTCGTTGTAGGCTTATTAAGGAGCAAGAGAAGTCGGAACGGCAGGAAACCTTGAGACGAGAACGAGAGATCAGAAATCAACAACTGCTCGAGGTAAGTCGACGTCTATCATCGAGTTTCCTTCACGTTTGTCTCGATCTCGTTGTTTCATTCACACAAAAAACTGTTCTCTTATTCTATTTGGGATACCTACATTTTTTTGTATTTTGTCCACCTGTCGTGCGTGTCGCATGCTCTCTGTGTGTGCCGTATTTATATATATATACATATATATATTATCTCCGTATATATATATATACATCTGTCTATATATACATATTATATACGACTTTTTTAATGAATATTCTTGTATAGAGAAACTCTTTTCTTATACTATATACGTCCAATGAACCTCTTACAACCTCTAATGTCCCAGAATACACGAGATACACCCATAGCCAACAACCGCTAGCGATAGTGACAGGAGAACCTAGCATGTCCTCCCATCTTACCTCTCCCCGCCCTATTTAATTTTCACCCTTTTTAATTTCACCAAATTATTGTGTTTAATTATTTGTTAAAAACCGTTTGTTGAGAATTGAGTGCAATCGCGATTTCGTTTTTATCGAACAAACGCAATGTATATTAATGTAGAAAAGAAAAAAGTAACGCGAGTAACAAAGAAAAATAGGCTTTGAGAATCAAGCGCGATTAGTTGTGCGTAAGTTATCGTTATGTTGTGTAATATTTAATTAACAATTTAATACAAATTATAAATCGTTTATTTGTACGGTTTATAATTTGTATTAAATTGTTAATTAAATGTTACACAACATTAACTCATGGACAATTATCCGCATTTAATTCTCAAAGCCCACTTTTCCGTGCTGCTCGTTAATTTTAATATCTAGTTTTAATATCGAGTTTTTAGTTAATTAATCATTTATTGAGGAAAAAATAAATGAAAAATAAAACTGTTCTAACATTCAAACTGTTTAATAAGAGGAATGAAAGTTTTATTCCTTTTATGAGCCACTGTTTCTTTTTGGTGTACATACGCTAAAATATACACGCCAAATTTTTAGTTATTTTTTTTTAAATGCGAACGCGAGAATCGTGAATAAATTAATATGGATGCCAATATTGGTTTAAATTCTAAAATTCTTCGCGCGATATTCGATATTTCACACACCGAGATCTGTTTTGAAACAATTCCATGTGTTCTCAATCGATACCGTTGATGCTTTTATGTACGTTGTAAACAAAGGTATCGTTGATACATTTTGTTTCCTATCATTTTTGTCGGTACCGTCGGATAATGAGACAAATAATTGCATTTCATTAAGAATTGTTTTTGACAAAGGAAAATTTACGCGATAAAGAAACATTCGGTTATTGATAATAGGCGAGTCGTATCGTCTGAAATTGCATCTTTTGGCCAAAATTATAATTGATAATTCTCTGATTCTACATTTCCATAAAATGTACAATCATTTGTATTGTTTTAATTATGTGAGATACTTGGTATTATTTTTGAAAACATTATAGCTTATGTAAAATGTTAAAGTATCGAAGCATAAGTGCATTAAACGAAGACTTGCATCGTTAAGAAATATTTTCCATTTGCTACCGACTCCCATCGGATTCCATAAGCTCGAAGACAAATTTTTTTATTTTGAATTCACGTCTTGCAAAAAGGACAAGGATACATTTCGATATTGGAATACGTGTTTAATAGGATCGACGTTATTCTCTGGAAATTTCTCTGCGCGAGAGAAAACCTCGACGAAATAGAGGCGCGCGATTGTAGAAATTTCAAAAGTCCATCCATTGTGATAGTCCTCCAAACTACCCCATCGGAATCCTCGCGCAAGCCAGATTATCACCCTGTCCCCCTCAATCACTGTCACTCGTACGTTCATGTTTCCTCGCATTCACACACGCATTCCACATCCACACGCACATCACTGGCCCAAACATACACACACAACCCGTGCAATTTGAAAGAATAGAAGGAGACGTCAGACGACACAATAGTGTAGTAATTATAGCTACACGTGGACTCATATGTAGTGGAAAACGCGAAATAGGGATGCCCAGATCGTATATAACCGATCCTAATCGATTTATTTTCCCCTTGGGACGTAGAGAATGAAATATGAAACGGATGTATATTATCGATGCACATTACGTTTAGACGAGCTAACTAAGATTGGCGTAATTTAGCAAGTTATTGATGTCATTGAGAGCGTTATTATTTTGTTATGTATGCATTGTGTTGTTACATTGTGTTCAACATTACGAGAGATAGTCGAGAAAATTATTTCATATTATTTGATATTTTTATAAATAGTCAACAAGTATGTCGCGTGTTTCTTTCTTTCTTTTTTTTTTAATGGTAACCGCTTTTATGTGCTTATAGTATCTAAAATTAGCTTTATCGGAATTATACATATTTTAGTCTTTTTAAGGGTGGTACGCGGAGTTCATGAAATCTCGATTATTAAAATCGTTAATGCGAACAATAATAATACGATTACAAAACTAATTTGCCGATAATATCGCTTTATTTTTAATTTGTTCTCGCAAAATATATATATTAAATTATACATTATAAATTTTACATCTCAGTCTTGCGAACGGATATACATATAATATATTAGAGAAATTATATTTAGGAAACTCGATAATGTATCTCACGTGGGAAATATTTTATTACCATTGTAATAATTCCTCGTATATTGAAACCCGCGTAAAGTGATCTCCGCGTATCGCCTCGGCTTAATCCCCGCCGGTCGCACGTGGTTGCTAAACGACCGTCTTCCTCCCGATTAACGCGATCGAGTATATATTGGGCATCCCTGTAAACCACCACCAACGCAGGGTCGAAAGCGGCTCGCGTTCACGATCAAGCAGAAAATGAAGATCATCCAAGAGATCGAGCGCGGCAAGAGCAAGAGCGACGTGGCTCGTGAGCTGGGTCTGGCGAGCAGTACGGTCGCCACCATCTGGAAGAATCGCGAGAGCATCGCCGAGAGCTGGCGCAACCGGGACATGATGCACCAGACGGACGTCGAGGATGTGCCATCGAAGAAGCCGCCGTCGATGTCGTCCCTCGCGTCGTCGACCACAGCCGCGCTCTGCACCCCGGTGGCGTTGACAACGCTGACGACAACGACCGCGATGACGACGACGCCGCCGTCTCTGGCCTCCGGCGTGGTCGTGCCGCCGCCGCAGGTGCAGGTGGTGCCGCCGGTCCTGCCGCCGCCACCCTATCCCACCTTGACCCTGCCGCCGGCGTCGGTGGGCCTTGTGCCGTCACCGCAGCCGACGACGCCGATCTCCTCCTCGTCGAACCTGTCGTCGTCCACCACGTCGACCGGCACGACGACCGCGACCATGCCGCCGGACAATACTCAGCAGGCACAGACCCAGACGCAGAGTCAGGAACTTCTGGAGGTAAGATGTCGTATGACGCATCCCGACCCCGGCCCACCCCGAACCCGAATCATCCCCCTCGTCCACGGTCTTGCCTACCGTTGAGTCTCCCCTCTTTCGTACCCCATTGATATCCCCTCGTGTAACGTGTCGAAGCTCGATATCCCGACATATGCGCCACTTGGATCCATCATCGATCACATCATGTTCACTAATGAGTGTTGTCATATTGTCTTGTGAGTCGTTATTACTTCCGGATGTCCCTCTCTCTCTTTCTCTCTCTCTCTTCCTTTTGGCTTTAATTTCCTCCGCGACCCGGACATGGTTTGTGATAGAAGGGCGAAGAGATCCCCGGAGGTAAGAATTACCGTGAGTATACCCGGCTCGCGGCCCGCGATTCTTCTACGTGTGTTTGCGTGGGGTGAAATAATAATGTAAGTGCTTCCGGTGCTCCAGACGAATATGTGCGAATTTTACCAGCCTTTTACGTCAGCCTTCGTCGTCTCTTCAACGTTCTTTGTTTTGAAAAATTATGTCTACAGTAAAATGATTCAATCAAATCTCAATGAAAAAAATATACAATAAAGTATATCGACTTTTTCTTCTTTTTTATAAAGCATATATTACAAAGAGAATAATTGTGAATAATTCTGATTAGTTTTTTTAAAAGCAAATTAAATTATTTCCTTATGAATTAGTATTGATTCAATTTTTATTTTACAATTATCTATCGGCGAATTTTGACACTTTTCGAAATATATTTCATTAGTAAATAACATTTCGGATGTTAGTTGTCTAAATATTTTGAAGCTACGAGCTAAAGCAAAGTTTAAAAAAATTATATCGGTGCAGAAAACTCCACATTTTTCGCCAACAGTAGTTTTTAGTCATTATATTTTTCCAGTCATAGCGTTTCACGATTCTTCGAGCTTTCTCATTATAGCACTCGAAAGTTTTCCACATTAATTACATGTATCACCAGTGAAGAGACGAATCTGCGACTGGCGTCGTGTAATTTCACCCCCGCCTACTTTATATCGCGTAGTGATGAAACAAAAAAAAATACATAAGTACACACACACACACACACATACATGCATATAGATGCTCACCATCGTGCTTTCGTAGGTTTGAACGTGACCGATCTCTTCGTCCGGCCAAGCGAATTTCGGAATTCTATTTTTATTATTAGTAATCGATTATTTTATGCTATCTGTGAAATGACAAATTTATTCAATTATATTTACTTCTATAAACTAACAAAAGTTTGAATGTGAATAAAATTTTCTAATTTAAAAATTATAAAATTTTGTAATGAAATAGCGGTTTTGTCCTTTCTCTTTATATCGTGAGTATATTCACATATACTCAATTCACATGATTTTTTTATTTGAGGATAAAACTTTAAAATTAACATCTGTCATTGTTGCATTTTACTCACTTTGATATCCCGCTAAAATAAGAATTAGAGTCCTAATTAAAATATTGTCTAAATTGATTTACCAAATTTATTTACTTTTTAATTAATTCAAATCACATTTCGAAATTTGTGATGAGTTTATTATTTATTAAATTTTCCTAATAAAGAGTAAAATTGCCTGGCGAGAAATCCGAAATTCGTGGAAAATTATAAAGAAGAAGCACCGACATTGATCTCGTATTCTCGTTGGCCGGCGTGTTTTCCGAGATCGGCGACGGAAAAGCGCGGTCCAGATGGAGAATCGCGGGATTCGGATGCTAGATCGACACTGCGATCGAGGCACGTTAAGGCTGACGATATATACGTAGGCACGATATATATATACGATAATATATGAACCGACTGTCGCAATGCTATCCTGTGCCTAGCTTCTCCTGTCACTATACAAAATAACAGCTAGCTACATGATTATCCAGCATGCCATACTTCTCGAAGAACCTGTCTCTAGTATTCGAGTATTCGCTACACGAGTATATACAAAAGCTTACCTTTATACCTTTCTCGTTGTACTGCGGACGAAAACGACACACGAATTACCCGCGTAATGAATATATGTGAGACCTATACTTCTATATATCTATACATATATATATATATAAATATACAGATATTACATATATATATTTTTATTACTATGTATTATCTACTGTTATACATTTTATATTCCTAGGTGACACGACACGATAGCCTTAATATTTTATCAGCTTAAGCTGCGGTACACGTTATACCGTTGATATAATATGTGCATACATAGGCGAGTATTGCTTGGCTCCTTGCATGCCCGGCTGAGATTTTTCACTTTTCCACGTTATTCTTCTACTTCTCTTCGGTCTCTGTTCATCTTGTATAATGGTGTTGGTTTATAATAACAGTTTACGCTCTCTCATTATTTCTCATCTAGTTGATTCTCTCTCTCTCTCTCTTTCCTTCTATTTATATAATATAATTAAATATAATTATTTCAATTCGTGTTATTGCTGTCGAGTTCGCTCTTTCACGAGCGAGTCAGTCTTCGTTATGCTTGGCTGCTGTCTCGCCATATACGCGTCACTTTCTTGGTGGGGTTTTTATATTAAATCGCATGCCACTTTTTTGCTACTATTTTATCTCTCTCTTTCTCTCTTTGTATAAGGATTTTTTACGAGGACCTATTGCATTAATTGAATATGCAATGTTTATCGATATGTAGAAACTGAGCGTGCGTTATCTCATGGCTCTTATGGTTACGGTGAGCCTAGCTCATATCCGATGATAAAATCTCCACGAGAGCGCAATAATCGGATCGCCGAGTCAACGGAAACGAAACGTAAACTACGGGCATTTAGCAGAGCAGAGAGATATAGATTTAGATTTTTAGCATGGCCGTAGCCGGGGAAGACGCAAGTTTGTAATCCCGAAGCTGCAGCGTAATCAATTCTTGACGCATTAAGGGTGCAAAACGGATAAAAGTAGGTTTTTTTTCTTTAAATTCGAGAAACGAACTTTGTCAAAACTTCAACTCTCAATGTTTAGTCAAGTATTCAAGGTAGATTGTTAAAAAAAGTCACAGCGCCTTCCCGTAGGAAGGATTGACCTCAAGTACGAATAATGTGGTATCGAGATATAAAAGTGCACCCGTACTAATTTCCAGCTACATCCCCGAACTTTTAGAGTAGTAGTGCTTAATCCCTGTCACTGATCTGCGCTATTTAGAGATCGCTTTCCACACGTAGTCTTCGAATCACAATTACACTGTGAATGTCACGAAATCAAAACCCGAGGAAAGACTCCCGATCGAGAACTTACATAGCTATCTATTCGTCCGATTGCGATGTCGATAAGGATCCATTTCCGTTCGTCCGGAGAAACATAATTGTAAATCGGAAAGCGGAAATCGAGGCGGTCGCTTTATTAAAAGTTAATTGAATTAATTTTTGCTCAACATTTTCATAAAAAAGAAAATATTTATGAATGTCAACAGAAATTGCGGTCAGGAAATTTAAAAAATTGTGATACCTCATCTCTGTAATTTTAGTCTCTGTACAGTGCATAACTTCAAAAAATTTGACGAATATTTCTGGAAAGTATTTTTAAAATTAAGATGAAACTTAATTTTTTCATAGATTGCAGAATATACGATCTCGTTTGACGAATTTCATAGATTCGCTTTTGAAATGTAACGATGAATGCCCAGTGATAACAAAAGAAATTTTAATAATTTACGTTTTGGCATTAGCAAAATGAAACTGAAATTTGTAACAATAAAAATAGCTTCTCTGCTCTTGCAACCTTCTCGATCGTCGCTGCAAAAAATCAGTATGAGATACGGAAACTTGAGATCCAATTATCCAATTATTAGTGCCGGTAACGAGATAGTAGTAGCTTTCGTCGCTAAAACAATGTCTCTTTCTCTTGTCGTAAATGCCGAGCGGTCCCGCGAACGAGAAACAAAATTGTCTAAGTTTTCACTTGATAAACATGATTACGGATGCGAGTGACGTGTGTATGGCGTATGCGCAGGCACGGAAAAAACGGGAGGAAGAGGTGCAGAAGATCCGACTGGAAGAACAACAAAGGAAGCAACAGGTAATTCAACAATCGTTACTATGTTAATGTCCGACCCTCGGTTCTTCTCGAGTCGCCTAAAGTTAGATGTAATACGCGAACGAACGACCGCCGCTATACCATTTCCAGAGATGTATTAAAAGAGCCCTTTAATTTCTCAGGAACGAGAGCTGAAGAGGCAGCAGGCGGTCATGCTGAAAGAGCAGGTGAGTTCTTATCTTAAAACGAATCGTTTTCTCCGCCAATCGTTTCGTCGCTGTAGATTAGCGTGAGTGTGCGTGAGTGTGTCCTCTCGTAGACGTAGAGGTGCTCTGTTTTACTTTTATCGCCTTCATTCGTTGCTCCCCGTTTATTTTTACGATGAGATTGAACTCCGAGCAAGTGATCTTACATAGAGATCGAACGAACCGAGATGATCAGGAGACCCTGTTTGTCGAGGAGCGTGCACAAAATAATTATTTTAGACATTATAAACATGAAATAAAGCATTTTACGTAATAGAATTGATTCATTACCGTATCTCGGAAACGGTGTGCTAGTACATAGTAATAGAAAATTTCGTGTACCCTGCATGGAATTTTTCCGTAGGAATGTTTGAGTGAAACATCTGATTTCGAACACCTCGACCGTGTGCAGATTTTTACAGAAAAATTTAATCTTTACACGAGTTTAAATATTAAGAGATATAATTTAAGGGTCAGTTAAAAATATTTAACATTCTAAAGAGAAATGTTAGAAAAGTTTCTTAAAAATTGAAATTCTTTCTTTCTACATCATGATCTTACGNTTTGCATATTATTTTCGGTCTTGAAAAATAGCACGTCATACATTAGCATTTATTCATACCATTGTTTTGATGTATCAAATTTTCTTTTAGAGCAAAAAAGGAAATCTTATGTGTTATTTTAATATGTGTTATTATTTTAATACAGCAATTATTGAATAGAAACTATAGGAAATTGAAAGAAATTAATTACATATGCACAAGGAATATAATGCTATTAATTTACACTATTACTTCAGCGTTTAATAAGTTCCAAATTACTATTAGTAAGTTAAATATAATATTCACTGAAAAGAATCTAACATTCTGTGTTTCGGACTCACAGCTCTAACTCATTATTTATATTATCAATATTCATTATGGAAAAGTAAAATTGCTGATGCAATTAATATATCATTTTCGGGGAAGTGTAACTCATCGCATATCATATGCAGGATGTCTAATCTTCATGAGTGTCAATTATGAATTATGTGACGAATTTTGGAGTAAAATCATTTTTAGCAAAAACTTCCAAGATGTTCACTTCATGGAAGAGAATTTGAATATCGAAATATATACGGTGATAATTAAATGTTCGCAAGTGAAAAACTTTTGGAACAGATAAAACTTTTTATTAGTTTTTTTCAATAGATTCTAATAAAAGGTTGAATTATATTACTGAGACATTTAATAACATTAACTGTAACGGACACTTTATATTTCACTGAAAATTGCAAAGTTTCGTCACGGGATGACCAAGTTTTTGATAAAAAAAAAATAAAATAAAACGTCGACATTGGTCTTACATCTTTCAAACGAGCATGAAGATGAGACACCCCCGCAATCGCTTTACCTTGAAATTACCGGAAAAGTCAATCCAGCATAACATTGCTCCACATTGCTGAACAATCCTGTCGCGAAAAGGGTCGATCGCGCTGCCGATTTCACGACACGATTTAACTCTGTGGCAGACAGATAGCCGCGAAGTAGAGAACATCTACGTGTGGTAGAGAGCGGGGGAAAGATTGTTAGATTGTTAGAGTGTGGCGGTTTGAGCACTAGTGGACTGTGGATGTGTTTTGTGCCGCAGATGTACATGCAGGAGCTCACCAAGCAGCGCGAGATGCTCTACACCGTCGAGCTGGTATGTCACATACCCAATCTAGCGTCTAACAGAACGGCATTAACGAATTAGTGACTTGCTCTCGCAAACTAACTCGCATCGGCTCTGCGTTACATCGCAAATTGCGGCGTGCACGCGAACGGCTTATGCATTACATTCCCATCGGGTTACGACGAGCGTCAATTCGAGATCTAACGACGGGCTTGTATGGACTACGTGTCGCGGTTTGCAGCACATATCGTTCGACACCCGTACCTTTGTCCGTAACGCAATAAGCTCGCTTACCTAATCGATCTGCACCCGCTTCAGCTTCTACAAATCATTGCAGTTCATAAGCTTACATCCTGCGAAAACAAGATGCACATGTTCGCACATTCTGAGTTTAGTGCTAGCTAGAGAATTTTTCACTTGTTTTGCCATATAACGACGCGTTCGATAGAGACTTCTCTTGAGACTTTTAAGAACTTCAGGACTGATCCGGCTGAGGGAGGCGTTTTGAGTAGCTCGGACAGTCGCTAGATCTGGTTTGCTAGAAACTGCACGATTTTCTGAGCACTGTAAATATAAAAGAGCGGTTTCCGCCAAGACGCGCCGGATTGCTCTCCTATGACTATCAGTGCATCCGTTTAACAATATTGTTCGTAATGTGTAATGCGTGGAAGAGTATTTGGGAGACGGTTGTAGAGTTTGGCCCGTTGTCCATGCGTGACACAGATAAAGTGGAAGATCATGAACTTATGTATAACACTCGAGTAATAATTGAATTTCTCATTTCTTTAAACTAAATGTTTATAAATTGAAATAAGCTTTTTGAAGAAGATACATAAATTTTCTAAAGTATAATATTTTTTAATAGATTTCTCTAAGATTTTTTGAGTTTAGTAAAGAATAATATTTGTAAGGAATAATAGTTTCTCTCTTATGATTTTCCACTCCACACATACACATATTGCGCTTCATTGGCAAACACAACGGAAAGTCTATATACACTGTACTACATTCACAATTTTGTCTTGAATCGATATTATCTGCATGAGCGCGCCAATTAATTTCGCTGCGTGTTACTGTAACAATGAATAATGACTGCAGGAGAGGGAGAGAAGGAGGCAGCATATGGCCCTGGTACGGGCACTAGAGAACCGCCGGAAGATGGAGGAAAAAGAGAAGAAACGCCTAGAGGCCAGGGCCGAGAGGATAGCGACAAAGGAAAAGCGGGCGGAGCAGAGGAGAGTCGAGATGGAATTGATTGAACAAATTCGCAAACCCGTGGAGGATATGGAGCTGACAGGTACGGGAATAAAAGAATGAGATCACGCCATGAGAATATTGCTCTTACTATGTCACATAGCGAACTAGAAACTTGAGTATTAAGTTTGCGCATTTCAAACAAAAGTTTTGAACTGATGACTAATTCTCTCTTCTTCCAACTAATTCTGACTAATTCTTTTAGATCACAGACCACTGCCAAAAATTAAAAGAATACCTGGACTTAAGCTCTCTGGACAAGCGTTCGCAGACATCGTCATGGTCTTCGAATTTTTGCACAATTTCGGGGAAACTTTAGGATTCGGTGAGAGCATTTTGTTTTAGCCACCTGTCAGAATAAAAATCATTCATCATTTTATTTGGAATTGATATTTATTGTTCCATTTTTTGTAGATATGGAATCATTACCGAGCTTGAAGAGTCTTCAACTTGCCCTTCTCAACGATGAAGAAGCCGAGGAGGAGATGTTGTCAGTAATGACGCATCTGTTGGTGTGTGCCATTGAAGATCCAGGAATCCCGCAACCGGCTAGACACACCACAGGCTTGGGTCAGAGTTTGCGTCAAGCTGACATTACTCACGCCAACATTAGCGAAGTACTGCGAATTTATTTGTACGCGAACGCAACCGGCGAAGTAAAAGCTCTGACAGGAGTGTGCCTTGAGCGTGAACGCGACAAAAAATTTGCCGATCATCATCAAAACGGCGGCGATTACGCTTCAACCTGTTCAGGGAAGAATGCGCAGTTCTATGAGCACTTACATAACAACGAAACGTGGAAGATGTCGGAAAGATTACGAGACAAGCCTTTCCTAGCGTTGAATCCGACGCATAAGGCGCAGATGCTCGCTTTCCTTTGCAATGAGTTACTGCAAAATAAGGCTGTGATCAGACAGATAGAGGGTAGCCTCGAGACAGTAGCTCAACTGAGGAAGGAGAGATTCGTATTGGATACCAAAATCAGAAAGTAAGTTGCATGATATAAAAAAAATAATTGGTTGACATAAGAGATTAATGAAATAAATCTATTAAAAACTATCATAGGTGATCTTTTTATTGAAAAATATATTAAGAAAAGTTAAATTAATAAAAGGTACATTACAGATTAAATTATCCTTTTTCAGGCTTGTTTTAATAATATCGTCTATTGTTTGTACAGGCTTAGACAATTACATAGTCGAAAAATCCGAATGGAAGCTGTAGGTGTTATTGTAAACAAGATTGGCGACACAATCACCATCGAGAAGAAGGAAGGTGAAGAAGAAGGCAATACTACGTCTACTGCCGTAGGTACAACACCTACACCGGACGAGATTCATCATGAAGACGAAGTAGAAGACATGTCTGAGAATGAGAGTGAAGGCACTCAGCCTGAAGAGGTACGTATTAAAAAACATTATTAATTTACTTTTAAATTAATTTAGAGATTTATTTGGTACTCTCTAAAGAAAAATTCTTATTTAGGAGGAGGATAAAAATTTGTCTGGCGAGGAATTGGGTAAGAAATTGGATAAACTATTGAAGCAATCAGAAGAACAACTACAAAAGCTGAACAGTTCTTCGAAGCAACTCCGTGCACACATATTTGGCCAAGACAGATATTGGAGGAGATATTGGGAATTAGCATGCGCTGGCGGGATCTTTGTGGAAGCTATGGAGAGCGCCGAGCCGGAGATTCTCGAACTCCAAGCCGAACTCGACGAGAAGTACAAAAACATGCCGGTAGAGGAGAAATCTGAGGTGAAGCAAGAAGGCGAAGGCAAGACGAACTCTGAAAATCGTGAAAATGAGGCGCCGAACGAAGTCAAAGATGAAAAGAAATACAATTCGAATGAGCAGGAAGAGGACATGAAATCTCATGGGGATAAACTGAAGTCCGAGGTAGAGGAGGTCAACTGTAAGAAAGAGTCTGTACAAAATTGTAGCTCGGAGAATTCCGAGGGTGTAAAGGAGGAGAAGAGAAACAACGACGTTGATAGTACAATGACGGATGCGAAGACGAATGTCACATCCGAGGAAATAAAACAGGAGACGGAGGTGATTAGCACAGATGTCGACATGAAAGTGGAAGTGAAGAAGGAGAACGAAGAGGCGGATGAAGATATGACGAAACCTCTGGTGAAAACGATGGAGGATAAAATTGTGGAGACAATACCGAATGGCGACAAGTTCAACCACGTCAATAATCTGCACAACGGGAAAGAACTCAATGGCTCCTTTATTTCTAGTGAGTTTCTATTAATCCTTGCCCGGAATAGACTCTTCATTATTTTTAATTAATATCAGTTATGTCGATTATTTCAGACAACAGCAATGCTGAGCCTAATTGGTTTTCCATCTTACCGCGTGAAACGTGCGATACTCCAGGACCCAGCACTAAGCAAATCTTTGGCATAGCCGAACCGACCGAGCTCAGAATCCCAATATTCCCACCACCAGCTAGTCCGAGTTACGATAGATGCGACAGTCCAGCGCCCTTGATTTTAACTCAAGATGAAGCAGCACAATTAGAATATTTGAAAGTACACGGTTTACCGCCTCCTGGTGAGGCTAAACCGGTGCCGAAAGGTAAGTTGAATTAATTAGTAAATATTAAGAATACAGTCTGTTTTTCAACTTTCTAATCGTGTGATTTTATACAGATCTGAGATATGGTTGGTGGAGGATAACAGATGTCGACACGTTCCAAGAACTTCTCGAGCATCTACATTCTCGCGGCGTCCGCGAGAAAGAGTTGAAACGCACAACGTGGGCAACGATGGAGTCCTTTCTAGCTGTAACCGGTAAAATTAATGTTGATCCTGGCAATCTTGGCGCCACGGAACTTCAAGCAGAACCAGACGAGCCCAATACGCCAATTCCGAAGCCTGATAATCCGAGCAACTGGAGCGAGCAAGTTGCGCTACGAGTAGACGCTCAACTCTTGGAGCAAGTGGAAGCACTTGAAGATAAAGTGGCTAACGCTAGCATGCAAGTCAAAGGCTGGAAGCTACCGCCGCGAGCGGGAACTGAGGAAGCCGAAGAAATTGAGAAGTTGAACGAAATGGAGAAGATTAGCGCGGTCGAACAAGCGCGGCAAAGGCTACTTTCTTTGGAGGCAGCTATAGAAAGGAGATACTTGAAACCACCTTTAGGCATATGGTAAGTTTTTCAATTATTCTATTTTTCTGGTATACGATACTATGTCTCATAATTTCTTCAACATTCGGTGATAAAAGAAAAAATTATACATATATTTTGGAAGAAAATTATATATAAAAGTGATCATTAACAAAACAAATAAATCTTAAGTAAAATTTGATTAATCAAAGTGTCTTTTATTACTCACTGTTAAAGCATTCATTTAACATTTAAATAAAATTTGTTGAGCGAAAGATCTAGAACTTAATTATATTTTAATTTTGTAGCACGGGAGATCCCAACTTAACAGCCCTCAAGGCGGAACAGGCGGCGGCCGCTAACGCAAACTCAAATAATTCCGAGCAGAATAACCAGGCGCCTGCACCGCCAGAAGAAACAACGCCGCGGGGTCTAAACACCTGGCGGGAGGCGACAGCACGAGCGCACACGTCCGCGCAACTTGCTATGGCACTCTACATGCTCGAGGCCAGCATCGCTTGGGACAAGAGCATCATGAAGGCTGTGAGTCTAACAACAGCTAGAAACTCGGTCTGCGCCAAGCTACGAAACCGCTGCGTCTCACTCAAAGCTACCAATCAGTACAAACAGCTATTGACTACTTCTCAGACCTCTGTGGGTATTCGCACTAACTTACTAACCGAATCATTCTTTGCTATCCCCCTCCCCGCTCCCGATACCCTTTGTCCTTTCCGTTGAATGGCTCACAGAGAGCGTACGTCGTCTCGAATGGATATCGACAGGTGTCTACTCGATCCGATGACCGGAGCCTAAACGATATGTTTCTCACGCGACAGTATTCTTACAATACGTTCGCCTCCAGTTTCAGTCCGAAATTCTAATATATATCACGTGTGCGAAAAATATGGCAATGAAATTTGCATACATCCGTTGGATTTTGCTCTGTTCGCGCAAAACCTGGACACATTTCGTTTATCTTAATTTATGTGCCTTCACATAAATTAAATGCGCGTCCATCGATGAGTCATATTCATGAATTATTAAATATTGAAACAAATAATGTCTGTATACATGTAATAAAGCAACAAAATAACAGAAATCGTGTTTAAAAAAATGTGCGTTAAGAAATATGCGTTAAGAATGTACATTCAATGGTGGTCAGAGTCTAACGTAACGGTTGCATGCAAAACTGCCGCTTACTATATTTGTTCGTTTTTTTATTGTTTAATATCTTTGTTTTTTAATTTTTACGTTTGCATAGCTCTGGTTCGCTTTTTCATGCATTCGGGAAAATCCCATTGCTGTTACTTTTGTTATTGTTATGATTTACTGTGACTCATATTTGCATTGCACGGATTTCAGTTACATTTATTATAATTTGAGTGCGTATATAGTATTTTTCTTATTCTGGTTATATGAAAAATAAAATTCAAAAATATATTCCTATCATTTATTATTTCTGAATACTTATTTGTTACATTAAGTTATTTTAGTTTAGTTATTTTAATTGATTATAAAAAGATTTTATTTGATTTAATTTTTATTTTTGCGCAATTTTTGATTGTGCATTTGCGCTTTATTAATTGGATATACACGAATTGTTTACGTAAAGCTTTGTTGTTGCTTTTAAAAAAATGTTTAAAATGCTCAACTAACAAACAGTGCTAATCTTTATGCTATTTTAGCAACGTGAAGAATTAATTGCATTCTCTTTTAAATGAGAAATTCATTCATTTTGGTTACAGAATTGCCAGTTTTGTCATAGTGGAGACAACGAAGATAAACTGCTGCTCTGTGATGGCTGTGACCGTGGCTACCATACTTATTGTTTCCGTCCAAAAATGGAAAACATTCCTGATGGTGACTGGTGAGTGTAACGCTCTTATTTATCATACTCTTGTCTCATTCTATTTTAAGTTTTGCAAAGAGTTTCAAACTTTCCCTATTACTTTCAGGTATTGTCACGAATGTATGAATAAAGCAACAGGTGAACGCAATTGTTTAGTGTGTGGAAAGAGAGCGGGTAAAAATCTGGTCCTATGCGAACTCTGTCCTAGGGCTTATCACACTGATTGCCATAATCCTGTCATGCCAAAAGTAAGTAATTGCCGAAATGTACTTTTGCTGAAAATGTTGTTATCAGATAAAGTCAAACGTGCCATCTCGAAGCATAGATTTTATTGTATACAACAACACTCTCTGCTTACAGATGCCACGAGGAAAATGGTATTGCTCTAATTGCCACAGTAAACAACCAAAGAAGAGAAATAGTAGTCGAAGGAGTCATACCAAAGGGGGAGGCACCAGAGAAAGTGAAAGTTCTGATCATCCACCAGCTAGGTGATTACGTTAAAAACAAACAAACATTGTCAAGTTGCTGGCTTAATGACGTTTCATGCGAAGTATCTTAGAAAACAGCTATATAATGAATGATTTGATAATATTCATCGCAACCGCAAGTGGCGGACAAGTATTATTCCCGATTGAATAAAATAACCTCAAAACGAATCTAACTGTATACGCAAACTATCTGTATACACTGTACTCATGCGATTACCTGCTTCATTCTCGGCCCGTGTCGCAATACCGCCGAGAATTTTTGTCATCTCGAGGAACTCTTTTCCTTTCCATACAGGGTGTTCTATGAGAAGCTAGATCCAATTTTTCGTTCTTTGAAGGCGATTGTCACTGACTAGATTTTTCCGAGTGATTTCCGTTCCTTCAGTGTGTCTTGTCTTAAGTTTCTACGCCGGAACACCCTGTACATTCACGATACATCGTTGTTGCCTAGTGTACTTGCGATCGCCGACTGTGGGATAGGTATTTTCTCAGAAATATTCATCGTAACAGTAGATCCGCCTTCAGATCGTGTATGACAAGTCGGAAAAATAAACGAGAGAGCGCAAGAGGGCGAAAACTAGAACGAAAAAAAGTAATAGAGAGCGAACGAGAGACAGAGAGTCAGAGAGAACGCAAATAATTCATCGGGAGCAGCGTACCCGTCTCAGCCGGACACACGATCGAATCTTATGCAATTCGTCCTTGCGCATTCGTCCAGAAGCTTTTATGACGGGAAACCTCCTGCAGAACGGAAGCTAATAGTGCAAATAATTTCTCTGTTGTTTTGCGCCGCAGTCCAACGCCATCAACGGCATCGAACACGCACGTAGAGGATGTCAGTTCGTCGGAACCGCCGACTCCTACCGCCTCACCACGGAAGGAGGGTAACAATCGGACGCTCACGAAGAAGCAACAACGAGAGCTGGCGCCTTGTAAGATACTACTCGAACAGTTGGAGCAGCAGGACGAGGCCTGGCCGTTCCTCCTACCGGTGAACACCAAACAGTTCCCGACCTACAAGAAAATCATAAAAACCCCCATGGATCTCAGTACGATTAAGAAGAAATTGCAGGACTCCGCGTAAGTTGTCCAATACGCGCCAGCGATTAGTTAAGTGAACGTACTATCTTTAGCTGCCTTTCTCTCTCAAAATCTCTTGGTCTTTAAGACAGGCCTAATAGATCTAACATGCACACACAGACTGATCGCAAAAAAAAAAAAAATCTATTGACCGATCGTCAACCTTGGTCGGCATTGGAAGGCTGAAGGCTTTTTTCACAACGAGTGCTTCTCGATGCAGGTACAAGTCTCGCGATGAGTTTTGCGCCGATGTCAGGCAGATGTTCATCAACTGCGAGGTATTCAACGAGGACGACAGTCCTGTGGGCAAGGCCGGCCACGGGATGCGCAGTTTCTTCGAAATGCGCTGGACCGAGATCACCGGCGCGCCACCTCCGCATCCGCAAACACATAGCTGAGGCTCGGTACGTTCGCGCAACACCTGCAACAGCTTCGCTCACTTCTACTATTAAGGATATATGCGCCGCGTCACTGACCGCGATCCGGAACCGACGTCGTCGAAGGGGACTGATCCACCCTCTACTACTTCACTTCCGAGCATTAGTCGGCCTCGTTCTAGCGGCCGATCGAATTTTTCCATTGTAATAGTAATCGTTGCAAACGCAGACAGGCCCTCGCCTATCGTATCATCCATTCTCGCTGTTCATCACGTACGCGAGTGCGTTTTCTCGCGTTTCATAAGACGCTTTAGTACTCGGGTATATTGTGACACGAATGTCTCGGTACTTCATTTCCTTGTTAGCACCTATGACGCGATATTCGTCAGACTTACTCATTGTAAAGTATTATATAGCGAGACATTCTCGGCCGATCGGACACTCGGCTTCAGTTTAACGAAATATTGATAAAGATGCAAGAAGCTTTGCACTCTTCGGTCGAGATTTTGATCTGCGGTAACAAGCACCTCTCGACATCGACGTGATTATCAGATAGAAGTACGTGCGCATCGTTTCGATCCCCGTCGATTGGGACGGAGCAATGCGAATGGTCATTGTACTTACCGATAAACAAGTGAACATTTGCCTAAGCGACAAAAAAAAGTGTAATTTGCGATTGTATTATACGGGCTTAATGCCGACGCATCGTCGGCAAAAGAAATATTTTGCAAAGTAATAAATGTGAAAAAGAGAGAGAAGTTATATCTGTATATATAAATATGAATATGAATATAGTGTATATGTATACAGAATCTATATACATATATTGTACACATGTCACAACATGCATACATTCAAACGTACATTTGCCCACGGATGAGCACGATAAGGGTATTATTCGCCGTAGAAGTAGAATAGACAAAACGATGAACGAAGTTAATGTTTGAATTTGTAATATGTAGTCTGGATAGATTGAATAACTTTTGTTCACAAATTACAAAGGAATGAACTTGATTCGTTCTCCTTGACACAACTCGCGTCCGACGAGAAGGAACCAAGCTTTTTTTTTTATAATATCCAAGTAAGATTTATTCCAGCCATCCGGACTGTTATATTACAAATTAAGGAAAAGATCTTAACACCGTTTCGCAGAACTATTTTTGTTTCTTATATCCTTTGCATTTAGTTTCTGATTTCGTTAACTTGTGAGTTATATAATTAAAAGACGCATGATGTACGCATAGCGAAACTATTCGTAATATAACGAAGAGAAAGAAAATATTCGTATTTTCACACATCAGTATTCCAAGGCTATATGTCGTTACTGTGACTGTTGTATTGATTCGCGGATATTTAAAATCTGGCAAATTAATAAGGATAAGATCTATCGTAACAATTATTTTAAAAATGAAGAAATTTAAACGGTTATTGTAACGTAGTCAGCGATTATTCTCCATTAATTAATTAACTATGTATCGCGTCTTACGTATCCTATGTACGATACGTTGAGGACTTTGTTCGTAGAAAAAAGAAACGTCAAATCTTTCTAGAATACTTCGTCTGCTTAATTTTATTACAATACGTCATTTCGAATACTGTACGTTGAGTATGCAAATCCAAAATCTTTCACTGCCGTTAGAGAGATTCGCATTGCGTTAAGAGCTCGTCTACTCAAAATATTTATTATTTAGAGATTATTAACTGATTGTACACGCGGAAATGTTATTCATTAACCGCGAAAGTCCATTTAACTTCCTATTTTTCGTTCATCGAGTGTCATAGACGTTCCGAATCAACGCAACATATGCACGATAAATTTATTCAGGGACGACATCATCAGAAAACATCATCTGTCAAGTTGATTAGTGTGTCCGAAAATGCGATCAGCGTGAAGATTATTCAAGTGCAGTAAGAAGAATTGCACTGCACAGCGAGCGCCTTTGAGAGACCGAATTCTTTTCCGGGAGTAACGAACGCGGTTGTGTTATTATTGTCATTGAAAAACTAAGTTTTCGCCGTGCGTAGTTTATTATTATAATATAAGAATTATACCGCGTCTGTCGAGTCTGACGACGCAGAGACTCGCGTCGGTTCTCTCCCATCAGCGTCGAGTTTCCTAAGAACGACAATCGGCGCTCGCGGTCGATCATTAAAAGATCTTTTGAACAAAGTGTCGTCGTAGCGTCGCCGTAGAGTTAAACCCGCCGAAGAAATTAGTTATATCGTGCTGCGAACGATAGATTGTTAAACAGCGGCGAGTTTCTCCGATTAATAATAAACGTGATACCTTTGTGAGTGCGATCATCTTACGCGAGACGGTGTCGACGAAGTAACGAGAGCACATTAACACTTGTATTTTGTTTTGTATGTAATTGATGTACATTATTGCTCGTAATAGCGAAATAGTTGGTAATAGCGAGAGGAACCCGGGGATGGGGAATTCAGCCGTAGTGTGACGTGCTAAATGATTACGGTTTAAAGAAAAAGGAAAAAAAAACATTCGTAGCGTGTAAAAGTATTAGCTAGAATATAAATGCCAGCGGAGGAGCGACTACGAAATAAAAAGTAATTAATATCGTTCAGGGGTGTGACTGAAACGAGAACAGCGTCGACGTGAACGTCATAATTTAGGAACGAACATCCGGTAAGATCGCTAACGTGGTTGCGCGATGATTGTAAATCTGTGGCATCCTAAGGCGTCGAGTGCCGAGAAAGTTTCATCCGCGAGAATTTCGCTGATGAGAATTAGAAAAGCATCTAAAAATCCCGTATGATTTTAAGAGTCTACAAGTTTAAGCGTTTATTTCAATAATTGAGATAAGAGTATTTAAGGGCCACGAGGGCATTCGATGTATTATTTTGCAAAAGTCATAATTCAAATTTTTTTTCGTTTCTCTGCTCTCTTTTTTCCTCTTTGTCTCTGTTTCTTGATACTACGTCTGATTTCAGAATATGTAAAGAAAAGAAAGAAAAATCGCAAACTTTCGCGATGCACGACAAGATTGCGATCAGTTCATTTACAAGTTTACTGATGTAAAGCGCAGATTGTGGGGCATTTTGTCGATCTTACCGATTGTTCTTCGGGAGGCACCGGCTGTGCTGCTTGGAGCACCGCGCCTCGCACCGTCATACAATAGCCGATACGTTTAGACATCTCATACATTCAGATGACAAAAACCGACACGCAACAACAGAAACAAATAATTTTTTAAAATTTAATTATTATTTAAATAGTACAGTTACATTGTTAGTACGAATAACGACGCTTTTTATACGAATTTTAGTTTTTAAACGTCGATCTTACGATATATATATATAGTATAAATAAATAAAAAAATATATATATATAGTATATAAAAATGAGAGACAATGGTAATAGTAATAATAATTGATATCGATTAACAAAGCGGATAAAGAGAAACGAAGGAAGTGTGTGCGAAGAAAGCAAATGAGTGAGCACGAGAATGAAAGAAAAAGAGAGAGTAAGATAAATAAGAATACATGTGTGCGAATGAAAATGAGAGAGAGAGAGAGAGAGAGTAAGAAATGTTTAAGTTAGATGATTGTTTGTCTATCGTATACACGAAGGCATACGTTAGGTAGCCTCGATGCTATTTAAACAGACTTAATTAATGTATTGCAAATGAATTAATAAAGTGTAAGCGAAGCGTGTATCTATATAGTGCGACTTTTTTCTTTTGGCAACTACAATAAAATTCTTGATGAACTGAAATCTTTTGACATCTATAGAAATCAAGGTATACAAGAATAAACTGAAACTAAATCTCTTCCCATAAAAGAAACATTGAAATGTTTTACCGTGCTTCACGGATGTATGTTGAAGAAAAATTGGTTTAATTTCCCAAGAATAATCCTGGACTTCTTCTGACTTGGTATTTATTATTTCCTTTTTATATATTTACTTGATAATAAATTACTATATCAGTAATAATTCAGCAAATCCATCAGAAGACACTAGTATTATTAACATCAATACATGTAACAATCTTATATAAATTAATAATTAATATTACGTCATAACAATCGATAAATAATACCTATATGAGTTATCAATGCACGCTATGATTTCTCTCACCATTCGATGCACATGTGAGATTTGAAATCACCGCCACAGTGCACGCGTGATGTCGATCAGTGCAGCTGGGCTGACTTCAGACTCTTCAGAGCGGATCGCGCAACAGCAACGAAGACCGACGCTGACGGACTTCTGTGGACGCTTGGCTTCGTTCGCGGTGGTGAGTCACGGTGTATACGAGGTGTACGCAAGTGACGAGGTAGTGAATCGCCGCATGGCTCGTGCCGGCGAGAGGGGATCGGTTACGCGCCCGTCGATCAATCGCTTCGCGGAGCGACTCGTCACCCACGACAGTTCGGTATTGCCCACGTGAACGACCCGATCATCATGCGATGACGGTTTTCAACTACCTGCGTGGAACTGCCAGTGAGTATAACGATCCGGCGGCCGAGTGCGATCTCGTAATTTTACCTTATTGTATTCCGTGATCGTTCGTCGCAATCAGTTATGTATGTTGAAAGTAAAACTGATAAGAAATAATCAGCGTCACGATTATCGAGGAGGAATGGAAATCGAGAACCTTTATAGATTTCTCAAAACTGTCTTTTCCCACCGAATATGCTTCTTATAGAAATCCTTGAAATATAATTGATTTAGAACCTTAGCCTCTTACTGCCTTGTTTTCGTTCTCTTTTCCTGCTGAGAGCAAAATTTAAATGCACGATTCCGTTTCGAGTGCGAAAAGTGCAAGAAAGTACAGTCGAATGTCATCGGTTTTATTTCGCATACGATGATTCGCATATTCATGATGTATGTACCGCGATAATATTAACGTAACCTTGCCGAGGAGTAACAACTCTATATAGGGAAATACTTTAGTACTTGTATGAGACATTTAAATGTCATTCATTATAACGTACAATGAAGGAAAGCATACATTCTTATGACGTTTTCATGATAACTCTTGATTCGCATAATTGTTTTTTATCGCGCGATTAGGTAATCTCATATCTTTGAAAGATATGTATCAGGTCAAAGGCAACGGAGGAAACATTTTATCACATCGTATTTTATAAAAAGGACCTTTCTCTCATATATATATATATATACATATATATTGGAAACAAATTGAAACTCTATTTTTAAAAAGATATTAAAAGTTTTTTAATGTTCCTTTACGTTCGTACATATTTGAAATTATAAATTAAACATGTTTTTATCAAATGCTTAACTTTAATTTACTATGTTTATGATTAAAAAAAACTATGAGTGTGAGTTATAAATTTATTCATTTCAAGTTTCAAACTTTCAAAGTTTTATTAATTATTATATAATTAATTAAATTGTAATTGAATAAAATTGATAAAAGTATATTTTAAGCAGTCTTTATCTGCTTGATTCTTGAATTATATACATGAGATAATTGATAATCTAATTATCTCATGCTGGTTAATTGCAGCAACTAATATTCATTATTCATTTTTAGGAACGCTGCAGCTTTTACAGTTTTCTTCCGCCACAGTGCACAAAAATCTGCGTTTTCTTTCTCGAAATGAATCCAGTTTTGTACCTAAGAAGGTGCTTATTGTGGCAAAATTGTCCCTGTATCAATTCGAAAGATTACGGGAACCCGAGCTCAGCGAAGCCCAGCTGAAGACGAGACTGCTTGAAAGAGGTTCAGATTATGATGCCATGCTTGAAAATCATTTGATTACCAAAGCTGTACAAGATCGAGTTATCCAGATTTTGCAAAAGATGAACATGGAGTGTAAGGTAGTAGATAGGTAAGCTCAAATCTCTGACAAAATTATAATTATCTGGTTTAGGAGAGTTAGCTCCGATGACCTTAAGTTTAGCATATACTATATAAATCATCCTTTTGGCTAACTTTCAAAAGATTTTGTTACTTATTGTTTGTTAAAAAATTATCAAAAAAAGTTTAATGAATAAAACGTTTCTCATAGCGTGTAGATAGAATTGTAGTATGTAATCATACTCAACAACATCATAATACTCTCATTTCTCATGTACGCGCGAGCATTCTGAATTGTAAATAGTAATATCTATATGTAAACAGTAATCTTCAGTACTTTTCAGTTGCCGTTTAGAAGCGGTTGCTTATGATACTTCTTATTTTTGTTCACTATGTTGTATTATTGAATATTTTACTGAAAAAAAAAAATCACTTGGTATCAAGTAAAAACCGGTGCAGTGCTATTACACATTTGAATAATTTGAATAAACTACTCCGATTTTTTTATTTATAAATTAAAATATTAATTGTTAAATATTTAGCATAAAATAAAAATGTATCGTATGCTTTTAGAACAAGTTTAAACCACTCGCTTTTTACATGGGCGGATTTAGTACTGCCGATTGGTGGTGACGGAACATTTCTCTTAGCCTCGAATTTAATTTTTAACAATAAAAAACCTATAATGGGAATTAATTCCCATCCTGAGAAGTCGGAAGGCTACCTCCTGCTATCGGCGAAATATACGAATGCCATACCAGAAATATTCGAAAAGCTAAGAGCAGGGCACTACGGTATACTCATGCGAAGACGAATACGGATCACTTTAAAAGGAGAAGAAATATGGCAACCTCCCTTCCACATGCATGAAAAAGGACGCATCGTTGGTGGTGACAGGTACATTATTTTAATGTTATAATTAAGTTATTAAGATTTATTAGATTACAGACTTGCCCAACGACAGTTTATTTTGAAACTTGGCAACTTACATCTATTGTTTCTATATTGTTTGCTGTAATAAAGTTTATATGTATATACTTATATGTATGTTTGTTATTTGTAGATTTTATACAGACGAGAATTTCAAAAATAATGATATTACATTACCAAAAGAAAGGCGTCTACCTTGGTTGGCGCTTAATGAAGTGAGTTTATTGATGTTCCTCGATGCATAGACATGTATTAGAAGTTTAGTGATTCTACTTATTCTTTCATGCATATCTCAGGTCTCATATTTATCACTAGGTTTTCATGGGCGAAACGTTATCGGCACGGACGAGTTCCCTATTTATAAAATTCGATGAGGACCAAGAGTATCACAAAGTAAAAGGCTCCGGTTTGTGCGTGAGCACTGGAACAGGATCAACGTCTTGGTATAAATCTATACACAGTCTAAACCACCAAACCGTGCGAGAAATATTAAGTCTCGTGGATACCAAACGGCAATTTAGCAACGATGAGATTGATCTGATCTGTTCAATATTTAATAGCAGTTTACGAGTTGACGCAGGTCAGTACGTGTATTATGTGAATAACAAGAGAAAATATACCGTTATTCAAAAAGTATACATTTACTTACAGATGATTGCAAACTATGTTATTCCATAAGAGATATGATAATTACCAACGCAATGCCTGTTCCGAAAGAAGTGCACACTCGTGGTTACTGTAAGAAGGCCACTGTGAAATCGCAATGCTTCGATGCAGGTTTAGTTCTTGACGGTGGAATAGCCGTTCCCTTCAACTTCGGCACCATCGCAGAAATAGAAAGCTTTCCTGAAGATTCATTGCGTACTATTACTCTTCTTGATTGAATTGAACAATTTTTAACACAGAACATTTAAGTAGCATTTTTTGTGATAACGTAAATATGAAACTTTATAATCATGTAAATATAATTTTCATATTTTTTGTTAAAATTAACAATTTCTATAAACATTTAAAACATCTTGTATATTATTTCATTTGGAATATTGGAATATTGGAATAGATGCCGATTGAAATATTGTAATCTAATAATTATTTCTGTTATATTCGGGCATTAACAAAACTTTGCAATGAAAGGAATACTATAAGAAAGCTACTTAATTTAAAAAAAGTATTTGTGTTAAAATATAATTCCATGTCTTAAGACTAAACCTATAAATATACAATCGTAGATATATATGCAATATATTTAAGATTTATTGTATTGCACAGTTATTACTATTTAAGTTGTGTACTATAAGAAACAAGAATATCAAATATCTGCACTTATGAGCCGTCTGAAAAAAAATCTAGATTGTTTTTACTGTTTTCTATATACATTTAGAATATTTTAGCTCATATAAATCAATAAAATTTTGATATATATTGATGTATCTGTTTATTGAATAAATTATATTTTATGATAAAAACCTTTTTATAGTATTTTGTAACATCTCATTTTTCAAGGATTTTAAAAGAAGTGTATTCCAATTGTATTTAATATTTTTTTATAACAGACTGATTTTGGATTTTAAAAAAATGTCAAAATATAATTCTCAACACAATACAAATTATAATATTGTTTTCAATATTTTAATATTTCAACTTATCTCCAATTTAATCTGAATACGAAAATCCTGTACAGTTCTAGTTATTTTTTATCCATGACATATACACGTATGTATACATTAAAACTACAATTGTAATATGTATTACTATATAGTAAGCAGCTGTATTAGAAAGATGAACTCAGCTGTTACTATGTGTATTCTTCCCCCTTTGTTTAATTGCAGCATTAATGTTTATAAGAAAAAAAGCATGACTTTCTTTTTATTCAACAAATAAGACCTTTGTCGGAAGAGACTCCTCTTTTGTCAACTATCCTGTAATAGATTTAGATTTATATGAAAAGTTTTGTTATGTTACGTTTGAAACAAGTCAGGGTTTGTGACATGTGTTTGTACGTATCGACGAAATGTACGTCATAAATTCTGACTTGTTTCAAACGTAAGTACATCAAATAATCTAGTTTATATATTTAAATAAATTCAGTTTACTTTTTTTATGCTTTTCTTTTATCAGTTTAATTCTTTCATCTGTTTAAAATTTATTATTTTCTTAACTGTAATAATGTTAAAACTTTTTGTATTATAATCATTTAAAAATGAAATATATATGTATAGTTTCTTGCAACTTAAGTTCTTCACGAATGAAAAAATAAATTAAAATTTAAAAAAATCTTACTTTGCTTTCAAACAAACGTCACAGAATTTTGATTTGAACCTTGGTTATCAATTTAATGTTAAAAAGGAAAATTTATTGAAAGACAAATTTTAAATACCTAGTGTATGATCCTATATTATTAAATTACGAATATAAGTAATTTTTATTTGTGCGAGTTTGCTTTGTTTGTTTTATAATATGTTTGAAGCAAATAAATAAATATTAATACCTAACAAGTGCACCTTTATGTTACACTTTCTGCACTTGAAACAAAGAGGATACGCGATCAGACGTTGCGAAGAAAAAGAAGAAAGATGAAAAAAGTGCAGCAATTCAGCCACAAGAAGCAAGCCCACAAGTGAAGGCGGACGGCTCATGTGTTAGCCGCGACTCCGAAATGCTCAACTTCAGACGTCATCAGACGTCACTAAAATCGTAACTGTGCTCTTTTGTTTATACTTGGTGATACGCGATTCGATACGATGCAACTATAATGGTTTCTATCTTATCACGCGGAGGTATGCGACGCGATGCAAATGTATGACATCGTTTCGTCGACACGCAACTCGACTACCTGGCCGTATCTATGAGAGTTCCCGGCTGCGCAACGGTAAGGAACGAAAGAAAAATTTCAAGCGGAAACGATCGGAGCCGAAGGTCGGAGCAGAGCGCGACGGTGTCTTTGTGCCGCGAAGCGAAGCGTTTCTCAGGCGTGACGACGAGAATGCACAAAGTTCGCTCCCTCGACGATTTTTCAAATCGTCCACCCGCGTCACAGCGACGAAGTAAACAACCGTGCCCGCAATTTTGAGGTTAGGACGTTGAATTAACCTTTGTGACCAAGTCGCGCCGAATGGAATATTCCTCCTATATCCCCCCTCGGAGGATTTGGAGGATTTGTGCCAAAACAATTCAACAAAGCTATATTTACGCGGTATATCATGTTTGTTTGGTGTACAGCAGCATATTTCCTCGTCTTGAGAAACGCATTCTGCGTGAATCGTGTGTAGCTTGACAATGAGATTTTTAAATGAAATAGGATACGTAAGAAGATTCAAGAGAAATAAAAAAATCAGATAAATATACCTTTTTATCTGATCTTTTATTTCTCTTAAAGCTCTTCATACATTAATTGAAATACAGAAAAACGTTTAGTGAATAATATCACGATATAATGAAGATAATAATCTGATGATTCAGACTAAATTAAGATTAATAAAGTTATCTTAATGACGATCTACAAATCACTCAAAACAATCTAAATTTGCGTAAGATTTCAGGATAGAATTCTATTTATAATTTGATATATTGTATACTTTGATGTATGCAAATTAAAAATATATTTTATACATTTTTATATTTCCAGTTTTCAAATATCTTTATTTTATTTGGCACATAAATTTATAAATAAAATCCCCTATTCTTGATTTTTATTTATAGATTATTCCCGATCTAATTCATAAGTTATTTATTGAAATGAGCTTAATATAAGATTCGTAATTGATATTTCCATTTGTATGTGCGTTTTAATGTTAAACGCAACAAAGAAGAAAGGATATGCATTTAATAATGATATATTCTGTTTTAATCTGCGGCGATATGCTATCAGATATCTTTGATTAGTCTGTAAAATTGTTTTTGAAACAGTATGAATACTTATGTATATAGTGTGTGTAATGATATAAGATTCAATATCAGATTACACTGCATTTTATTGGCTGTCGTATCGTTGAAGCATATCAGTATAATAATTCAATATAATAATTATCTCACTAATTATCACTACATGTCATTATGTTAAATGTTCAATGCCTATTTCTACTGATGTTAACTTTAATCTTTGTTTAACTTACTTTCTATCTTTCTCAAATTTTAAGAATTGGAAAAAGATACGAGATAAGTTAAACCGAGATTAAAGTTAATCTACATTGGTAAAAATATACATAAGTCATATAAAATAATTGTTTTCTTAATTAATTGTAATACCTAAAAATCACGAGGATCATTGGGATAAAAATTTCATGATAATATTGGACAAGATTTAGAAAAAGTTTTTTTTTAGCTGGACAGAATAATGAAATATATCTACAGAATGTTGAGATTTTTTCAACACTCTTTCATAATTGGAATCGCAAATTTAAAAACGAAATAAAATTGGCAGACCATTACGAAAAGAAAGTTCTTTATAAAAATAAAATATTATGCTTGTTAATTGCTATGTTTTATCTCCTTATACGTAGAAATTGCAATTTAACTTATCATAGTTCTACAATTATGTGAATTCTTATCATATTTTCACAGATATTTTTATCATATGCAAGTTGTTGATTTGGAAATTGCATTGATTGCAATAAATCTATAACAATATCAAAACAAATAACAAGAAAGTGTTTCTTAAGAATGTTATCGCAAATAATTTTTTATACATTTATCGTAAGAAAAACTATTCTTAATATCAAAATAACAGATTTTAATTTATTATTATATAATTATAGTAATATTTTTTCTAGATATATATATATATATGATTAAACTATAGAAAATATTTTAATCATTACCATTTGTATTCATACATATAATAATGCATTTATATAATAGTTGATCAGCATCCAACTGATGAAACATGTTACACAATCCAGCGTATATGTTACTTCAGCAACTGATAATATATTTTTATATTTATATCATTTTTTTCAACATTTGTTAGAATAAAAATATTAGATAAAATCATCTTAACTGCATATTTCTACTATATTTTTTACATTTGAAATGAAGTAAGTTTCGATTTTGGAAAAAGAAACAAAAGATATAAAACATAGGAAATGTAAAAGCTAAAGCAAAGTGTTATTATTACTATTATTTTTAGTAAATTAATTTGCACATATTTGCTACATATGTCATTTTCTTGCAGATCGACGCTACCACGACGACATCAAAAGCGTACCGGAAAAATGGTGGAAGATGAGAGGCAAATTAGAATGGCCGCTGAAGCTATACTAAGTGGCTCGATCAACTCCCAAAGGAGCTCAGTTACACAGCATAGTATAGCACGAACACCGGATATTGTTCTTAGCGAGGACCTGATTGCAGGAGCAAGACACAACGGTAGAATGTCGAACGTCAGACGGTTCTTCTGTCTTTTTATTACCTTCGATCTTCTTCTTACATTCCTCATGTGGCTCATTTGTACGATGGTACGTTAGAGTCCGAAACATTAACTAAATTATGTTAAACCAATATAAATCGAAAACTTGATTTTTTCGAAGATAGGATTTTTTACTTTGATATAATATGACTTATTTCTATCCATTACTAACAATAGAAGCGCGCACATTTTTAAGCAAAGCATTATCTTTTGTTGCATATTTTTAATAAAGTGATAATAAAAGTACAGTAAATTTATAATCTATCTTTATATACAAAAAGTCTAAAAAAATTAAATTCTATGATAGACAGTTAATACATCTTCTATATTTTTTTAATTGAAATTTATGGTTATTATGTTTACAGATTGCAGGTGAAAGTTTAGAAACAGCCTTCGTAGATCAAGTGATACACTATCATATAAAGTCGTCTTTGTTTGATATTGTAGTAAGTANATTTTGTCATTTAATAATAATAAGTTTAATAGCAGAATGACGACAGTAACATTCAGTTCGTCATAATTTTTCATTATTTATTGGAAGCAGAGATTTTACGGATTTCATCTTCTCAGATGGCAGCGATTTGCAGGTTCACGGTCTTGCTGCTCTTTTATGCGCTACTATATCTCAATCACTGGATCATTGTAGCTGTGAGTATATTTGTCAATTGAATTTTTTCGCGAAAAAAGAAAATTGACGTATAATGAATATGTAAACAATGAAACAAAACAAACATTGAAATATTTTTCAATTACAGACTATTAAAAAAATATATATATATGATATAAAAATGATTTTAAATTTATGTATTTTACAGATATCAACTGCCACAACATGTGCCTTTTTAATTGCCAAAGTTTTTCTTTATGATGTAAGTTCTTAAAATACTTATATAATTATTATTACTTTTTATTTAACTCATTTAATATATCATATTTCAGTGGACATCAGCTAATCAACCAGTATTCCAAGTTCTGCTGATTTTGACATCTTTTATATTAGCATGGGCAGAGGCTTGGTTCTTTGATTTTCGCGTGATACCTCAGGAAACTCAAGCAAGAAATTGGATTCGAAGTAAGTGATCACTTTCTCAGCGATCTATTTTTTCTTTATTTTTCAATTGTTAATGAATAAATGACAATATAAAAAAATAATGTAAATCTGAACATTTATGTACAAATTAATATTTCACAAGAATGTTAATATGCACTCATATACAAAGTGGAGATTATATCGAGAATAAATTTAATATTTAATTTCAATCTTAGATATTAAAATATCTAAAAATATGATCTCCAGTAAATATGCAAATATTGTCTTCAAATAAATATTATAAAATATCGATGAACTTACAAATTTCCAGATTTTCCGGATACAGAAAGAACTCCGTTATTACAAGGCACTGTTATTGAATCACGTCAATATGCGCCAAATGTCGATCACATGAATACATTTTTCACACCTGTGGATTCCCCGACTCATTCTGATGATGAGGACATCCCCAGGAAGCAAGGAGATTCGGCAAAGCTCTCAAGGTCCAGTGAATTATTTAGGTTCCTAACGAAACTTACACCCGACAAGGTTAGTAAAATTATCTTCTTGCGTTAATCGATCATTAATTCATAACAAGCATTATACGAAAAAAAGGTTTGTTTTTTCTACCTTGACTTTAGTTATTGTGTAACATGTATTGCAGTTTAACGCGATATTTACATACTGTATCAGCAAGTATTTTAATGACTCAAGAAGTATGGTAATATAAACATATATAAAACCGTGTATATATATATATACGATGTATATGTAGTCAGTGTTAAATTTACTTCTCTATATCTCTACGACAATAATCCTTGAAAAATACTTTTTAAAAGTAAGCGATAACTGAAATTGGTGGGGAGATATAGGTGGCAGGGAGAATTACGGGAGTAGCAAAGTACAAAGGCATGGTCAAGAAATATGTTATCCCCTTAGTTGATTACAAAACTTATTCGCGTAAAGTAGCTAGAAGGACAGCTCGTGTATAATCATTTTTCTTGTCATATTAAATTTTAATTTGTAAATATATTTGATTAATTGTGGTTTACGTTATGTTTTTAATTGTTAATTTTATTCGTATGATTATACGTCCCTTTTTCTTGGGTAATGCTTTGAAATATTTACCTAAGCCTGTAGAAATCAATTGGTGCTTAAAAAAAAGATTGATAGAATTCTCAGCAATCAATAAAATACTTATAGTGAGTTGTTTTATTAATTTTATTTATTATAAACTTTACGAAATCAGATTGATTTATCTTCTGCGTAAAATCAGGAATAAACAACTGTAAAGCATAATTGTGAAGAAAAGTTTATTTAAATATCGAGTTAATTAAGATACAATGAATTTTTTTATGCGTTATGTATATAAATAATTTTAATTATTTTATAACAAGTCATAAGTATATTGTGTTTACACATATACAGGGTGTTTGAAACAAAAGGTCTCACACGAAAGTTGNTGGTAGATCAGGTCACACCGAGAAGAAAAGTCATNTATCATTTTACAAAATTCGCAATAGTTATTGAATTATTAATTGTTAAAAATCGGGAGAAGGGATAGGCAGCGCGGTGCGGGAGACGTCAGCGGGGGCTCGCTGCTCCTGCTGCCATTGCCGCGCCATTGCCGCTCTCACGTCTCCCGCACCGCGCTGTCTATCCCTTCTTCCGATTTTTAACAATTAATAACTCAATAACTATTGCGAATTTTGTAAAATGGTA
>JAJVSH010000011.1:1841631-1854953 GCA_021460005.1 Tetramorium alpestre
ATATATATATATTGTTTATTAACTCCATAGATTTAGACAAATGTTAAATGTGACTTGTAGCTCATCTGCACTATATTGTTATTTTTTTATCTTTTGAGTCATTTTAATTTGAATCATTCAATTTATATGAAAAGTTAATATGTTAATGAATTATATATAATTTATGTTTTAACGAACTTTTTATTGAATTTATCACAAGATGTTAATTTGAACATTCGAATATTTACTTTAACTAATAATAAATACAACAAATTTTTTATTCGATTGAGGACAATAAATATTATTTACGTCCCTGAAACATGTACTCATTATCGATGTGTATTATGTCGAGTACACCCGTACTGTACGCATTTCAAATTATCAAGTGCACACGCACCAAATTATAATCATATGTTCGTCAGTTATATTTTTGCGAGTGCAACAAATCAGTCGTATTATTTATCATTAACGCAATAATAGGTCAGAAGATCAATCAATATTTATGATTACAATACTGTTTCTAAATGTAGTTTAAAACTATATAAATATATCTATAACATTTCCAACACATAAAAATTCATTAAATCTCTAGATAATAATTAAACATGTTTTATATGGATTTCTTTTTAGATTGATGAATATAAAACGAGAGCATTTAAGATGTTACAAGATTGTCATGACTTGTTAACATCGAAAGAATGGAAAGACACAATTATAACAAACGATGGTGATGAAATGTCCTGTATGCAGTTTTCACCAGAATGGAAATTAGATGGAAAGGTTCTAAAGATCACAGTAAGTTACATGTAACGTAAAAAATTGAAGATGTATAAATTAAAAAGATGCAAGAATCTATAACGTAAATTGAAGATACATGAATTATAAGGTGCAGAATTTGCCACTAATGAAGATGTGTTCTCATTTTATAAAAAATTAATAATTTAACGAATTAATAATGATTAAAACGATTTAATCATTATTTAAGGGTATCATCGATGCACCTGCTAGTATATTGATAGATTTATTGTTTGATAATATCGAGGAACAAACTTCGTGGAATAAGCTTGTGACAGAATCGATAAAATTACAGGTTAGTAAAACTGTAGTGTTTTTTACTTTTTTCCCTACCTTACTACTTTGTTATATTAATAACAAAATTTATTTCTAACAGAATATTGATGAAAATACGGATATTGTTTACCAAACAACAAGTCCTTTTGGTGGCGGACTGATTACGGCTCGAGATTTCGTTATTTTAAGGCATCGTGAGAAATCCGGCAATTATTATATCAATGCTGGTGTATCGATTCCTACTGCAGTTCAAGTTCGCCCAAACATGACAAGGTGAGATACCGAAATAAATTTTATTTTATAACGTGTAAGAAAATAAAAAGAGCGATCATTTTAAATATTTTCTTTAAGGGGTGAAAATGGTATAAGCTGTTTCGCAACAGAGGAATTACCTGATGATGTTAATAAATGTCGTTTCACCTGGATTCTGAATACAAATTTCAAAGGTTGGATACCACAGACTGTTGTGGATAGATCTTTATCCACTGGTCTAATAGATTTCATGACATATTTAAGGGAACATTTGAATGATATGCAAAAACCGTCAATCTAGTACAGCGTTGCTCATAAAGCTGATAAGCTGTATTATTTACTTTCTTTTTGTATATTATGTTAGATTTATATATTTTTTATTCAATTGTAATATACATACATCAATATGCATTGACATATGTATATCACATATATACAGATGCTTCTTGACTTACGATAAGGTAAACTTGAGTATGTGCTGATAAACAAGTCAAAATGCATACGAAAAAAAGGTTTGTTTTTTATACCTTGACTTTAGTTATTGTGTAACATGTATTGCAGTTTAACGCGATATTTACATACTGTATCAGCAAGTATTTTAATGACGTAGGAAGTATGGTAATATAATACATATATAAAGCCATGTATATACATACGATGTATATATAGTCAGTGTTAAATGATAATACAGGATATCAGTTGTTTACCCTTATGATCGCATAACTGAAAGTTGCGGTTTGTTACCATTACCCAGCATCAGAAAGGATCATACCGCATATCACTAGGAAATGATCAAAATTCGATTTATATTGAATGCATATCGCTTTCGTTTGTAAAGTTCATCGTATTCATCGTAAAGTCAAAATATCATAATTCAAACTATCGTAATTCGAGGACTATCTGTATAAAGAAAAAGAGAAATATTAAAATTCATGTAATTATGAACTTGATAGAATATTTTAAGATGATTCGTTCGTTTCGATGAAAGTGCATTTTTTAAAATACATTTTGTTTAAATATCGTATAATTTTCAAATAATATTTAAGAAAAAATCGGAATTTATTTGAAGTCATATGTATGAAATAGTTATAATTTTTCAATTTATATAAACTTGAGTATGCTCCAATTATATTTGTAAGTGAAGTAGTCTCGCCAATCTTTGTAATGTAAATGTTTTATCATATGTCGGCACATGAATATTATTTATACTCCATGTAGCTTTATTTTAAAAATTGTACGCTATTTTTTCATACGACATTTATAATCGTAGGCGAACAAGAAAAGAACATACTACTCTGTCCTAATCGTTCTTTTTTATATAAAGCATGTCACGTAGTCGTAGTTAAGAACTATATATTATGTGCTTTTTGTAAGTGCCTAATGTTAATATTCGGTTAAGTACATTATTCGACGTACAATGTATATAATATATCACAATGACATACGTATGTGTTTAATATGCGTGATGGCGTCGAGCATGCGTCTACCTATATATCACGCAAAAATAAAGTCGTGATATTTAAAAAGTAACATAGATATTAAGTTTCTTTTTTTAATGTTTTTGTTTTGATATTATAGTTCATTAATGAGTTTTCCTTCGTTTTTTTTTAATTGCACGAATCGTAAAGCCTAATATATTAATATTATGTGTATATAATGTACATTTAAATGAAACATATAGTCAGTAAATGGATGCCTCTGAGATTGATAGAATGTTATTATGCATACATTATATACATTCGACCAATTTCATACATTCATGAGAATGATGAAACGCACACTATTTTCAATCGGGCGTACTTTATTTTCTTAAAAATTACGGCAAAAGTGTATACAATTCCATGTTTATTCCTGATAAATGTTTAATTAGCTTTAAGTCGGCGCAATATGAGCGAAAATATGATAATAGATTATCCGCGCGGTCCAACAAGTGTTTTTTAATTGTGCAATTTTTGATGATCGATATATTTATATGATAATAAAACACAGTGATGGTTTACGAGCATGCTTCCTATTGATGCTTGAGGAATCTTTTGCTCTATTTATGTCATCTCTGTTCATGTGATCGATATTGTGTAATTTTGTTACCTAATGTATGATAACAAACGGAATGTTATGGAATAAATGAATATATTAGGAAGAGTAATGATAGAATGATATATTAGAAAGAAGAGTAATGCAGTAATAGCACTATCTGAGAAAACAATTTTACAGAAATATAATTGGCCTATTTTGGTGTAATTTAAAAAATTAAGAATGTTATATAATTTTATGATTCGTTAGAAATTTGGTAAAGAGAGATTTGTTGAGAGAGAGTAAAAGAGATAGAGTGTAAGAAAAAAATTTTAAACTACCATTAGTCAAAAGATTAATTTTTATTTACCGAATATATGTGTACATATAAATAAGTATATTAATAGTTAAACATGTGATCTCTCCTAACGAGATCAAAAATATTATAATTATATTTTAAGTTACTCAATCTACTGTAATGTATATCGATTTTATATACAATGTGTCCGTCTAATTGAATATCTCCTCTTTTTCAAATATTTCATGCGTTGTGATCTACATTGTTAAAAAAGACTGCATGAATTTTATTGACATGACTGTATTACATAGACAGAGCATACGTACTAGGATGTCTTGTAAAAAAGGAAAGATATAAATACAATTTTATTTATATATGTTATATGTTCGTGATACTATATACAAAATAGCAATTTATATTAAGGTTTTGTATGTGTCATTTATCATTTATCTATATCACTTGTGCAGTATACTCCTGCATTTTTTCCGAGGAGATGCCTGCACGACTACGTGGTACTACGTTAAATAGGTCAACAATGTGTTTCAGCAAAATAGGCTATGGATAGAATAATCGAAGATGATTTTATAAGTCCGATTTGGGTTCGGATGCAAAGATTTGAATCTTAGGTCAATAAATGCAAAGGAAGATCACGTTGTTTTCTTTGTGTCAACCTCTTGCCTTAAATAAACATAACGAAATAATAACAGCATTATTTTGGTCGTTAGTTTCCATTTATTTGTAATTGTGTGAAGTTTCTTGCGGCGTATAAATTATTGAACACCTACCATTACTCGTTAATTGTTAAACGCCCAAATATGTACGCGCCATGAGTATGTACGGCACACGAGAATGGAGACAGGAAGATTAATGACAAAACGGATAGAAGCGGTAATTGCGGTAAATCCGAGTCTCTACTATGCATTAATTAACATGATTACATGGCGATCCGTATCGATATTGCCTCACAATAATATTACATGACATAATTAAGCTTGTCGCGTCGTATTCTAAAAAATATCAAAAGAATTTAATTTTATTGAATACGCTGTATTATGTATAAAATAACGATTAATATACTCGGCTAATTTGATAGAATAATTATAAAAGTTTTCGTTATATAAGAATTCCAAAAAACTAAAATGATTATTTTGATACTATTAAAAGACTAAGAGGAACTTTCAAAATAAATAACATTAACTATCTTACAAGATTGAAAAAAATATATATTAATCAAATGTAGATAAAAGAATCTCTTCAATTGTTGTAAAGATCTTGGACCTTATAAAAATAATAAATAATGAATTATAATATTCAATTATTAATTATTCTGTTGAATATTGAACGATGTAAATTTGTCTATTTAAATATCCGTTCCATGATAACCAGATACCTAATGTCTTGGTTTATTAGTACATAGCTGCTTGGAATTTCTCGGTATCGAGAGCTAATTTTCTCGTAATTCAAAGCTCGATACAGCTTGTTTCATTAGCGCTTATGGTAGAGATATGCAGCTATATCCGCCCAGGTCTGATACAGTAAAAGTTTGACGTGTCATGTAATTTTCACGTCCAATCCTCGATTCGTTATTGAGAATTTCTTATCTTGTTCATTTTATTACATCACAAAGTTATATTAGCCTTTATTTCAGTTTTTAATGAATTTCTTATCTTTCATCCAAACAAGAGAATAATATGAAAAGTCCACGGCGTGTAAGATCATTATTTATTTTAACATGCTCCTCTTTTGTTCCTCAAAACTGAATTAAACGGCACAATGAGTACAGAATGCGCGAATTGTTGCATAAATTTCAGATATGAATAATGAAGATTAATATATATAATTCTTTTGAAAGAGACCTATAGAATGCACGTATTTCTCAATATTCTGCGAAATTTCAAGGTACGAAATATTCGAGACTCCGATACGAATTATCCTGTTAACTTTACAATGACGCAGTCTGAAAAATAACACGTTGCACAAAAATTTCCTTCCGTTTACATGTATGCAAAAAATCACGCAATCTGTTTAAAAATTAGCATATGCAGACATCCACGTTCTATTGTGATCGAGGAGTGACGTTGGAGTAGTCAGTAAACGATTCACGATTACTATTGCAGTTATAAGGATTACGATATATGTCAGTTATCGTGAGTATGGCATGAACGTGGATATGAAGCGTGTATTGCGAATCGCACGTAGGATGCGGCTGACTAAATTGTTGAACTTTGACCATCATTCGCGATTCCTCCTACATATTTTGTTCAGCGCATAACCCATGCGAATTGAATAACTTGTACTTGCGCACGTTATAAAAAATCACCTCTGCTGTTGACGTAGTTTGACAACTTGTATTAAAAGGGATTTTCCTGGTGCGCTGACGAGGAAAATGTCAGAAAATCATATATCAGATAATACTCTTATATAATATTTATCAACGCGAGAAAAATAACGTAAAAAGACATTACTTATTTGTGAATTTACAAATGACAATTTACAATTTACAATTGCAACGTCAACAACTTTATATGGCACGTAATGTGATTTTTATAACGGAAAATAATATTAAAGATACATGTAGCTTTTGCTTTGCATTAAATCTTCATTATATTTCTTTTCATATCTTCATATAAATTGCTAATTAATTTTCCTTTATTTATTTGAAAACTGATACCGATCACAAAAGGGTGTCGGTATTTTGAAAGAAGCTTATCATAAAGAAGATATTTGTTTCTCGATTGTGCCGTCAACAACTTAGCAAAGAAGGAAGTAATTTTTCAAGACGCCACTCCATAAAGTTGTATTTATTTCATATCGTGCGCGGCGCAACATTTCCAGCTGCAACGAAATAAACAACTCCATCGCGATGGAAAACTCAAGAGGAGCGGAGTCGACTGACAAAGGCTAACGTGCAAAGGGAAAGAACGCCTCAATTAGTAAAATGAAAGCTCAAAGAAAAACACAAGCAGAGCAAAATACGGTGAAAAGCCAACGTTTCGAATGTTGATTAGAACGTTGTTGAGAGAAACAGCGTATGATAAAGTCAAGATTTACGCGAATTTATTATCGTATAGATCGTAAATCAAAGATGGAAAAAAAGAATCCCTAATTCGAGTAATTTGGTAAACCCACGTTGCGCGTGACCTCCTGCATTTTGATGTACGGGAGGGGAGGGGGAGAGAATTTTCCCGCCTAATTTTACCATAGCAAAGTACTATTATCACACAAGCCTGGGCAAACGCAGCCGAGCATGAAGCTGCTTTGACCGCATAAGCACTTACAAAACAAGCCGTATCGAGCTTTGAATTACGAGAATTTCCGCTCCCGATATCGAGAAACGCAATGCGGCTGTGCATTAGAGAGAGTCAAGATATTATCTGTTAGCTGCGAGGCAGGTACTCTGATAGAAATAATTCGCATTTCTTGCCGCTTAATATTCACGATTTGGATTTCATTTTTTTCAACTATAAATAATATTTCCTTCCTTATTTAGATACTTTTATCTCGATACTTAGATATTTCGTTTAGAATGCTACGGGTATTCAGACAAACTCGTTTCGATATTTCGAATCAGACCTCGATTAGAGATTTAGATAAAATTAAAAAAAAATGCCCGTAACTTCGGAGAATCACCTCGCTGGAGGCCCGCGGCGCCGCGGACGAGGGGGCACGGCAACGCGGGGGATTTTCGCGCGGGCGGACGGCTGCAGGGGCAGCATCCGTGCGGAGCAGGTGGCGCTGACGCAGGGGCCGGAGATCACGGCGGGCGAGCCGAGCCAGTCGGTTCCGCGCTTCACGCGTGTGCGCATCTCGCGCTGTGTTTTTAACGTGCCGTCGTTAGCCATTCCGCGGGTCCGAACAGCTCCAAGAGAAAGAGAGAGAGAGAGAGAAACATAGAAACATATATAGATAAATAAAGAAGGAGAGAAAGAGAGGAGCATTCCGCGAAGATCCTTGCATTGTACTCGCGTGGCGTACCGACGGCAATTGTAATCGACGCGTGCGGCCCCCGGCTACGATTTACCATCGCGATTTACCTCTTCGCTTTTTCTTCCGACTTTCCACGACGGGGCTTGGACGGGGCGCCGGCCGAGGACGATGAGGACGACGAGGCGGTGAGAGCGGCGCGCAACCTGGAGCGTCCGATACGCGGTGCGATGGCGCGGAAATGGTAAATACCTTGCGTGCCTCCTGTGCCTTCATCCTCCGCCTGCGTGGCGGCTTCCGCGATCCCGCCGATTCTCCTTCGCTCTTCCCGCGTGCCCTTGGATCGCGCTCGGTCGCTCGCTACTCCCTCGCGACACGCGCCGGTTACGCGGCCTCCTTCTCGCTCTTCGATCGCTCGCGGAAGTACTCGATTTACTTGCGTTTCCGATCGGCCACTGTTACGGCTTTATTGTGACGAGTGCGATGGGTGTGACGCGGGGTACATTATGATTATCCTTGCTCCGACTATCAAGCGCGAGCGTAAACTGTCGAGCGTGGCTGCTCGATGTTATGACAATTCAGAAGGGATTGAGAGCGTGATGTAAGGATGTTTACAGTTCTTATGGAAGGCGCGAACATTGTTTTACAAAGTGGGAAAAGCAACAATTAAAGACAATTCTTTTTATACACGAATATCAGAAATAGAATTATGTTGAGTCATTACTTAGATATATTTTGTCCCAATATGACTGTATATGATTCAAAATTTAATTAAATTTATGTTGGAAAAGAGAGTCTCAGTTTAAACACACAAAGATTCCAATGAAAATTCGCATTAAATGAATTAAAAAATTTAATACCATGAAATCATTGGCCGACAAGCAAATCTTATTCAACGGTTTTGATTAATGTGTGTATATGTGGTATATCGCTAATTTCTACTAATACTCAATCTTGTACATCGAAATATTTCACTGAAAGGAAGAATTATTTCCAGAATAATACGTGTCAAACAAATACGAATCAACTTTAAGTCTAGTCTAGCAAAGTATTTTTTTCCTGACGATAATGTAAGTAGGAAAACTATAATTTAGAGAGAAATAATTAATTTAAGAAGTTATTGAGAAATCAAGGGTGGTTAATTCATCATTGGTACCTTTAGTAGAGCCATCATAAATGATTGATTAACATAAATATGCCGCGGTAATTAAGTAAAGTTTCTTCCAGAGTGTTGCAGAAAGCTTTATTTACTTTTCCATTGTGTTTTTTATAATTCAACTCGTGTACGAAAATTTTTTACCTGAAATTACTCAAATAATACGATTTTATTTATGTGTATATGTTCTTGAATAAGATTCCATTCCAAATTGGTAAAAAATCTCTCATGTAAATATCGATTATGTAGTATTAGAATAATCCATTCAAAAAAAAATTCTTTTTCTTATTATTATAAAAAAATTATATATAACTGTGAGAAATAGAGTGACAATGATAAGTGAATAGGATTAATTTCACACTTGGAATTAGTTTCCTCTTTCGGTTGATATAAAACAAAATTCTCACGAATATGTATGTGGGACAGGGAGAAGTAGAATCGATGCAAAATCTTCCAAAAAACAGGCAGGTAACATGACAAAATTATTTTTACTCGACTTTCGATGGCGACCCAGCGCCTTGATACGACATCCGGTTATCATTCGGTGCCAATTTGAACAATTAATATCCGGCCGTGCGTTTTTAATTGAATATTCTTCTTTTGTCGGACGTTTAATTGGTGCGCGTTCGAAATTTCGACCCGCGGTTACACGAAACGGAGCCAATTCATGCCCTTTGTCAGAGATTCCTTTTAACCTTTGACCTTCAGAGTGGTATTATATAGTATAATAATATATATGCATGTACACATACACACATAGTCGCGCGACTTGCGGCGCGATGCCCTCGTTCTGCGACACGAAAGGCAGGATCCCGCGGTTTCGAATGCATTAACATCGGAGCGAGCTTGAAAAAGCGATGCAGCCCGCTTTTACAGCCGCGTTTCCGCAGCTTGATAACTTAGTTTAAAACTACTTTGTATAACTTACAAAAGGGTCCAGGTCTCACCACTCCATTGTGCAACTTACGCGGTCGACGTCGCGATTTTCCACGAGCGCGACTGAATGCGACAAATATAGGATCAAAAATCAATGGGCGCGTGTTAAATTTCTCCTACGTTCGATCTGGCTTTTAGTATAATTAGTAAAAGATATGTTCAGTCGTTGGATTCAATTATACTATATATTTCATCTTGAATTATTAGAAAATTGAGTTATTATCAGAAACTTACATGCATTTAGTTTTAAATTTGATTATTCTAATCGACTATAATTAGAAACTATAATAACTTTGCATTTATATGATTTAATTTATATTATTATCCCCTATTGTTAAAACTACATTTTATTCGGGAATCTTAACGTAATTTTAACGTCGACAGATGTGACTTTAATCAAATTTCTACCGTGCGTACGGGCAAGTTAAGTCTTCCAATTACATCTAGCAGTCGCGGAATACAAGAGCTGAATGTTTAATGAGAAAGCGACCTGAATTCGTCGCATTTATTTACACTGAGAAATATATATTAAATATGCGCTTTACACGTTACACTTACACAAACAGACTTTAGCTGGAAAATTTTCAAGCGCGACGCTGAACGCATGCCGTGCCTCTAATCGTTTCTTCGCGTCTAAACATAAACCATGACGCCGGGATCCTTCATAGTTTCCGCAAATCGGACGCACGGAAAATTTGTTTTGAAGAGTGATAGTCCGTGTTGTCAAGTCGAGCGCGTGGCAATAGTTCGCGTGCAGTGCCCTTGGGGTTGTCTTCCCGACGAACGGACTATTAATTTAAAGTTGGCTTTAATTCAAAATTATTCTACCTGGCGAATGAATACTTGTATCCGAAATTTTCGTCCTCTCGTGGGAAATATCATTTGCCGTGGTATGCGAGAGATAACACAGCGATTCGAGACGCTGACAAGGACGTCGCTGAGAAACGCGAATTTTTATGAGCAGTAAAGAATGATTGCCGGTGAACCTATCACCGGTATTTCGAATCAGGCGTTATCGCTTCCCTAACGAATTTATCTGCGCGCGGCAGTAAATGCACACGCAATCAAATATCAAAAGTAATAGCAATGACATCACTAAGTGTAATTTTCTTTCTAGTGTGTTACTTAATCTTTAGGACTTACCTCTTATACCGTCTCACATTAATATTTCATTTAGTAATAATTATTATAATTATTATGTAATGCGAAAAAACAACAGAAAATGCCATAGAAGGCCGTATAACAAAAAAGTCTTGTTTTTTTTAATAAATAAGTATACTGTAGAGATCTTATCATGAGTAATATACTATAAATTATTGCACATATGGCACATGTTATTAATTAAATTAATTAATTGAATCTGACATGTAATAATTAAATATCATTATATAAATTTTTCCTTCGTCTTCGGTTCTTTTGGCCAGGGATTGATTTTGATTTAGGTGTAGATTATCCGGGCGAAAATATAATTTACAAACAATTCATTCAATATACTTTCTCATCATGATCAATGCCGCAAGTGTATAACAGACATATTCAAGTGTATAACATAAGTGTATAACTTGCTTTTCTTCCTCGCTCATTCCGTAAATGTTACACTTCTATTTTCCGTTATACAATTGTGTGCATTCTAAGTATACACGTTATACAATTGTGTGCATTCTAAGTACAAGTAACAACTGCCATTATCGTGAATGAAAAGCTCTACTCTTACTGGAAGTTCTTTTTTTATGCACGCGTTTACAAAGTGCGTTTCAACAGATTGTCGATTCTGTCTATTATTTCGGTTTCAAATCATCAAAGGAAATAAAACACGAATCTCTCTTGTGCAAGTACCATTTTGTTATTTCGGAAATTTGACTCTATTTTGAAAAGCTTTGGCGTTTGCATATACCTACGAAGCGTAAGCCTTGTAGAAAATACTTCTATTTTTATTTCACTGTCGAAAAAAACTGAAATCTTTTATAGATAGTTTTCTATATTAGTGAGTCTTTATTTTTCATAACTTCCGATTTTTTGTCTTTCTCAAATTTTATGTATTATTTTTAATGACATAATATCCATACAAATTATTGCGGCAATATTCAGCATTGTAACTTGCAATGTAACATTATAGAGTCATTGCAAAATATAGATTAGCAAAAGATATTGTCAGTAAGATATTAGCAATCTGATATTAATATTATTCTATATTTTGAGATTTATACATATATATATATGTATGCATATATATGTATATATATGTATGAATTTTCTAGAGTTACTATTATTCACACAGACAAATCGTATAAAATTTAAAAAATTCTGTGTTGTAAAACAAGAAAAATTTAATTGTGAGTAAAATCTAAAATCAAATATATGTGGATATATAAATATACTATTATTTTTTTTGCAAAAACATTCCATCGCTCTAACGAAAAGATGCCTAGCATTATTCGTCTGATATTTTTTTATTATTTTCACAATATCGCTCATCGAAATAGTAATTGGTTTTCGATTGAATATTTAGTTATTATTTAATTGAACATTTATGAAGGCTGTATGATAAATGTTCGAGATCGTGAATTTTAATTTTAGAAATTTTAAATTACGAGATGAAACAAAACTGGAGTTAGAGACAATTATTTACATATGCTGTCTAAACAACTTAAAATTATTTTAATGGTGAAAAAATAGACCAATATGAATTCGCAAATTTTGGAAAAGATAAATAAAATTTATTTATTTTTATCAAAATTTATCAAGAAAGATTAATCCAAATTTGTTGAAAGAGATCTGTAAATTCAAATCGAAAAATTCTTTAAACATGTATTTTAATTAATATCAGAATAAAAGATTTGTTCTATTGCTACTAACTTTGACTGGTATTTTTTTCTTTATGAATGTACACACGATACGAACATAAAAATTGTGATATATTTATTATTAATAAATGGGACGACCCAATATCTCGCCATGCCGTTCTATGCCGTATGTGCTGTCGTATGACTAGAATACCATGCAAAAAGATTTCGTCGCGTTTAGAATATTGTTGTCTTTCCGCGATGATTAAAACGGGAAAAATAGAGAATAGAATCAACAACCTGTTGAAGCACATTTTGCAGTACACACGTTCACCCAAATCCCTTTCATCAACAGCATGTTTGTCAGAATCTAGATTTAACTAGATAGATAGATAGATAGATAGGGGCAAATAGATTCTAGCGCGAACTGGGAGAAACGCCTACCGTAAATATATATATCTCTAAATTAACCATGTCGGACATCAGGATATTGTGTTCTAGTATCTGTGGGTGAGTGTGTGCGTGTGGGATCGCAAAGATAAAAAATTGTAATCAGATTGTAACGCCTAAAATGTAACGCGTGATTCAGGATATCATCGATCTAGGTATCCGCGTCGCGTGATATAGAAGTGAACGTGACTTTCATGGTTGCCCTATGAATATGCATCGTTTAATTATATACTCTACTCGGCGCGTTTGTAAGCGATTTTCTTCTGCAGTCAGACCGGAATTTCAAATAGCTCTGTCGCGTGTAAAAACGCTCGATCGTACCTCACTGGAAATTCAAGGGCTCCAGCGAAGTATTTGCTGTTAAGTGCGCGATTATGCGGCTGTCTGCGCGTTTTCTCTTCATCGTGTACGTTTCTCGCGTTATACGTTTCACGAGAGAATAAGAAGTATATATATATAT